>CAUYLG010078923.1:0-10986 GCA_963573385.1 Cacajao melanocephalus | reverse complement strand
TCCTTGAAAATGCTATTTTTCCTTTGGAAACTACTGCAGTGTTCGTGTTTTCATCATTTTGCTTCGTTGGTTTTATAGGTGAGGTCCTATTTTAGTATCTCATCCCCACCAAACTTGCTTGTTGCTGAAGAAGCTGAACCTATCCCAAAGTGCTGGGATTACAGGCATGAGCCACCGTGCCCAGCCCCCAAAATTTTTTTTTAAGAAAAGAGAAATAATTTTTAAAACTTTCCCACTGTTTGAGGATTGACTCTGTTTTGGGAAGCTCCCTCAATCCTTACCCAGATCATTTATAATGCTGCCTTTGCCTTTACTTCCTTGCTTGTGGTGAACCTGAAAGTCAGCAACAAGTAGAAGTATAGAGTCCTTTCAGGACTTTTCTGAGCATGTCTAGTCTTGGGCATGAGCAAGGCTTTCTCAATTCTCTGATTTACATTACAGTTTTTAAAAGCCCTCATTCTCCCACATATCTCTTTTTCTCAGCCTCTTTCTTCCCAGGATTTTTGGTCTGTCTGTTGCTTGTCCTGACTGCGATCCCTTGTCCCAGGCTGCTACAGCCAACACTTTTGCCTTTAAATGCTTTTGGTAAATGCCACCTGGAAATCTGCCCCATCCCTGCAAATTCAAAGTCAGGTGGGCAAAACAGAAGTAAGCCCTTACATCTGTCCTTCAGGGAGCTACCAGAAAGATTAAAACACACAACCACAATTCTTTGAGAATATGGCCCATATTGCACCATCTGGCACATGGCATCCTGTACTAGGAGTACAGACTGCTGTTTTCAAGGCTGCCTCCAATCTAGTGTGGGGAAAGGTAGACAGGCAATTTGAAACACCAGAGAGCTCCCTTACTGCAAGGCAGCAGCTTCTTTCTTCATTAAGCTTTCCCCTGGTTTTTATAAGCTTTGACTAGATGGCCAGAGTTCTGCAAAAGTTAATTCTGACAGTATTTTCCAGCTCTATTAGATGCTTTTATGGAGGGATAGTGACCTCAAGTTCCCTGCTCTGCCATTTTTTGTATAAAGACAGGCATCATACCCCAAAACTATTAATATCCCAAGTAAAATTAATTTTATCTCCTTGTCAGCTGTCACTCATACTTCCAGCTCAATCACCGCCTCCTCCAAGAAGTCTTTCCTGACCACTACACCACCAATACTGTGTAATTAGTTTTTTAATTCTTCTTTCTCTTCAACTAGACTTGGTCCCTTGAGAACAGAGATTGTGTCCTTTCACCCCTGGATTCCTAGCACCTGACATGGTTCCTGTTACACGTAGTACTTATAAATGCTGAAAGGGAACAAAGCAATGGAAGATAGTGAAAAAGGAAAAAAAGAAAAACAGAGACTATTTCACGAGTTCTATAATCTTGGTAAAGGTGACACTGAAAGCTATATGGGAATATTCATATCATATTTTCAATTCAGAGAAAAAGAAATTTTTAAAGATACACACTTTCCTAAAGAAAAAAATTTACTGTATCCAAACTGATGCTATTTGTCTTTGGGGAAGTGCTTTCATATACTGTTAAACTTTTCAAACTATTTCCAAATTAATGTAACAACACTTCATAAATGCCAATGTGTTTTTAAACTATTAAGTTTAAAGTACTTTTGGCCTTTGAGCCCTTTATGGAATCAGTTTCTACTATATTGAGACAGGAAGGTGATATATAATGGCCTACAAAGTGAGATTTAAAGGGTAACCTGGCTAAGTTATCATGCTTGATGAAACAATGATAATATCACAAATACCACCACACTTTGCAGGTGTGCAAGTTTGCAAAGTGTGAATGTATGTTTACAAGAGGTAGAACAATTCAATTGCATAAATTAATCAATCTGAGAAACCACATTAAAAACATAGCTAATTTTTACATGATTTTCAGTAAGTTCTTATACTTTCAATTTTAGTATAACCTCTGTCACAAAGCCTTCATAACAACTTTAAATGATAATCATTGATGATAAAGGAAGGAAAATAACATTTTAAAGTTCGTAGTATTACTATATATCTACATTTGTGCAGATTTAATCTCCTAGGAATCAAAGGTGGTAAATAGAATAGAGAAAAGGCATGTAGAGTAAATACAAGCTATATATGCTGAGTACTGAGGAACAAGTTTCATGCCACTTTAGGGAAATTTACACCTTTGATTACATATGCTTTCTTTTCTTGTGCTTTGTACCCACAGTGACCTATTCAATATAGCTACCCAATGGATGCCAAAAGAAAAGAAAGGAGGCAGCTAGGCAGTTAATCTCATAAAGACTAGAGTCACGTTCCCTTATTTTTTTTTCCATGTGAGCAGAATACATGGGCAGAAGCCCACAGTCAATAATCAACACAAGTGCAAGCACAGCTGAACACATGGCACATTGTGAGTGAATATACCTTACAATGAATTTCATCAGACCTATCTTGACAACATTCAAGGTTATTATTGTGTATGTGGTAAAATTAGCCGTAAAGAGTAAAAAGACATAAATTCATTTTCCGTAGACGAACGGTTTTTGTATTTTCTCTTTGTTAGCCCTTTAGTATCTGTAAGTAACATCCCTATTAAACATTTTCATGGGAACCATTCACAATTACACCTCCAACCGCCACCCCCACCCCCACCACAAACAAACCCATGCACACAATCTCTTATGTCTCCTTACATGCTAATGTGGCCTGGAGGACTCAAAAAAGCAGGAACTCTGGGACATTTAAGCTCTAGCCAACTAATTGGCTAGCAAGTCACACTTGGATCACCACTCTTGGAGGGGAGGGCAGGGGCAGATGATTCATCAGCCAAGTGTAGGGATATGAAACAAAGGAGAATGGATACTGAATCCCCAAAGATCTGAGAGTCTTAAGGTTGGGGCAGAAGGTAGGAGGCTGAAACATAAAGGGAGGAACCAAGTAGGTTGCAGATCTGTGAGCAGTTAGTTACCCCAGGATAAGCACAGACTGACTGGTACAGAAAGACTGGGGGACACAACCTTTAAGAAAAAATCACTGGACCCGAATTGGAGGAAACTGACAGGCCCCTTTGCCTTAGCAATTCTTAGAAATAGCCTATCAATAGTGTCACTTACAAAAATTATTAATATAAATATATCGATAGTAGAGTATAAAATGACTACTACTCTGGTTTTGATCTAATGGCAAGAGGGTGACTTCTGAAAGCACTGGATACCTGAAGGTCCAGTAGGCTATATCTGATGATTGAATAAACCAGAAGAGGTGAAATCAGCATCTGTTTTGCACTGGTGAGGATAGTACTGACAAGCTCAACCCCACACCACCCATAATCTCTTTTTGAAATGCCACTTGAGCTATCCTTGTCATTTTCCCAACACTGTCTTGAGCCTTGAGCAATGAAGTACAGATTGCTGTTAGACAGTGAGATCCAGTAGGATTTCATGAAAATTTTCCTAATCTGAGGAGGACAGGCCTAAAGCCATTGACAGAAGAAATCAATTTTCCTTTCAGACCTCACTCATGGCTAAGAGAGGATGGTGACTTTGTCACCAACTCATGCAGTGCCTGGAATACATACTCCATTATCATCTTGCTTTCCATAAGGCAGTGGCTAAAAAGCAGACCACTCTCTAAAGGTGCCACCCTATTCTTTTTTTTTTTTTTTTTTTTTTTTTTGAGGCAGAGCTTTGCTCTTGTTGCCCAGGCTGGAGTGCAATAGTGCGATCTTGGCTCACTGCAACCTCTGCCTCCCAGGTTCAAACGATTCGCCTGCCCCAGCCTCCCAAGTAGCTGGGATTACAGGCATGCACCACCATGCCTGGCTAATTTTGCATTTTTAGTAGAGACGGGGTTTCTCCATGTTAGTCAGGCTGGTGTTGAACTCTCAACCTCAGGTGATCCGCCCGCCTTGGTCTCCCAAAGTGCTGGGATTACAAGTGTGAGCCACTGTGCCCGGCCCACCATTCTTTAGAAATTTGGGATTTGAATTTTGAAGAATCCAGATCACACAGTGCCTTGTGTGAGGTAAAGGCCCTCATCACCTACTCCCATAATAAACGTAACCCCCCCCAACACACACACACATACACTTCAGAGGAGACAGACCCTGCACCCAATAAGAGCAGAACAATAAAAAAAAATTCAGCCCTGCTGTCTACCCAAGGGCAAACTCAGAGCTCTGTACCGTCACCAAAGGTGCTTCTATTCTAAAGTGCCATATGTCATCTCTCTTGGGAATGTACATTTTCACATCTGCCTTTACTGACTCACATCTGAATGGATGCTTTTGACACTTTCTTGCTCATCATAATAACCATGATTTAGAGAGTGTTTACTATGGGGTTGTTACACACACAAAAAAAAATGCCTTTACCTCATTTAATCCTCAAAAAAACTCCGTGTATTAAAGGTAAAATTAGCAACCCATTTTACAGACATACACTGGGGCTCATAAAGGTTAAGCATAAGTAATTTGCCCAAGATCACACAGCTAAGAAGTGGTGGACTTAACACTGTTGTGAGCACTTTGTCATACTTGCTTTAGAACTTTTTATTTAAAGAAATTTGATGTTAGTGATACAACTAAAGTCCTTCTCCATCACATTTTCTCCTTTCACCCCTTGCTCCTTCTATCCGCAAAAGTAACCCAAGCCATATATCTTTCTGTATATGTTTTTATAGATAGATATGTATTTATCTATAAACAATATGTAGTATTACCTCTGTGGTAAAAATGTCAACTTTTTTGAAATTTGCATTGTTCACTTTACATGATGTTTTCCACATCTTCCTGTGTTGATAACTGTAGATTAATTCATTCATTTTAATTGCTGCTCACTCTTTGAATGTGCATTTAGGTTATTTCCAGTATTATCACCATTAGCAACAGTTGCAGTCAACAACGTTGTACACCACTGGTGGTATATATCAGTTTTTTCTGCCTGTATTGTCAATTACTAAAAGAAATATACTGAAATCTACCATTATGACTGTGGGTTTGTTTAATTCTCCTTGTACTCTCAGTGTTTGCTTTTATACTTTGAAGTTATATTATTGGGAACATAAAAAATTTTAATTGTTATGTATCTCTGGTGAATCAAAACATTTATTTTTATAAAAATTTCAAACATAGTAATAATTTTACCTCTAGTAATTATTTTACCTTAAAGTCTGTATTGCATGTTAATAATGGTGAGCTTCCTTGCTCTTGGCCATATTTTCTTCATTTTTGACATGGTAACTTCTTACTATATTGTCAATCTTCAGTGCTTTTGAGAAGCCAACATTAATAAGTATCCAGCATTTTTTGTTGCTTTCAGGAGGAGAATTAGTCTCAATAAACTTATTCACCATTACCAGAAAGCAGAAGGTCTAAAGGCAAATTGAAAGCAGCACTCAGTTTCCAAATTCTAACTCCTAGGGAAAAACAAAATTATCCCAGATAAGATGGGAAGGTTGCCAAGGAGAATGTACCTAAACTCTGTCAGAGCAAATGGAAGAGCTAAGTGAAGCTTTTCACGTTAGGCATAACCAAGTTAACTCTGCAAAAATGAAAACAAATATTATGGAAAAAGAATCTAGACTATAAAAATAACACAATTCAAAGAATAGAAGTATTTTCTTGTATTATAAAAGAACTTAACAAGAATATTAATTTAATGGACCAAGGGCTCGAAGACAAATAATATAACAACAGAAAAAGCAGAAAGGGGAGACTGCAGAATTAAGAAAAAAAATGAGAAAAAAGGCACCTTAACAGATCTATTAAATATATCAAAGATAACAATAAACCAGAATAGATATTACTGAAAATCAAATTACAGCATAAAGTAAAACTTGAGATAATTACAGTAAATGCAAAAAATAATGTCCATGAAATTAATTAGAAAATAACACATATATATGTAGGACAAAGATGATCCAACACAAAGATAGTTGGTATCCTCAAAATAGAAACTCCTACTAAAGGGACAGAAAAAGACTTGCCTTGTTCCAAGACAATTCAATAGGGAAAAAACAGTCTTTTCAACAAATGCTGCTGAAACATCAATACCAGAGAATAAATTTGGACCCCCTACTTCATACCATATAAAAAAACTAAAAATGGACCAACAACTTAAACATAACAGTTATAGCTATAAAACTCTTAAAATCAAGGTCCACTGGAATAAAGATTTCAAAACAATACAAAAAACTGTTATAAGAAAATATTGATAAATTGGACTTTGTTCAAATTAAGAACTTCTGCTAAGCAAAAGATGTAAGGAAAAGAGAAGCCACTTGTGATACATATATACAATAACAGACTCATATGTAGACTCCAGAAAGAACACCTCCTACAAATCAACAAGAAAAAGACAAGTAACTCAGTTTTTAAAATGGCATTTCACAAAATTACTTGAATAAGCACATCACAAAACACAGCCAAATGGCCATTAAACATGTGAAAATACGTTCCACATCATTAGTCATCAGAGAAATGCAAGTGAAAACAATAAGATATCATTAAACTTCTATCAAAATGGTTGAAATTTAAAAGGCTGACAATATCAAGTGATGGCAAGGATGTGGGACAAACAAAACTCATACATTGCTGACAGGTGTGTACAATAGCACAACCACTTAAGAAAAATATTTGACTCAGAAAACTATTTGACTATATTGTCAAATAGTTTCTTAAGTGGTTGTAGCTTATTAACCTACCCTCTGACTTAGCAACTCTACTTCTAGATACATACCCAAGATTACATATCCAAGATAACTGAGTACATATACCCTTCAAAAGACATGCACAAGAATATTAATAGCAGAATTATTTATAATGGCCACAAACTGGAAACAAGTCAAATATTTATCAAGGGTAGAATGGATAGTCATATTTTCATACAATTGAATATGACAAAGCAGCAATACCAAAAGAACTACTGTCACATAAAAAAGTATGGTTGAATCTCACATACATAATGTTAAGCGAAAGAAGCTAGACATAACAGTACTTACAGTATGCTGCATTTATATGACATTCAAGAACAGGCAACACATATGGTAATTATCTTAGTCTGTTTGGGGCTGCTATAACAGAATACATGAGACTGGGTAATTTGTAAAGAATGAAAATTTATTTTTTACAGTTCTAGAGGCTGGGAAATCAATAATCAAGTTGCCAGCTTCTGATGAGGGCCTTTTTGCTGCATTATAACATGGCAGAAGGCATCACATGACAAGAGAGAGCAAGAGATGAAACTCTCTGCCTCAAGTCCTTTTATAATTGGCATTAATCCATTCATGAAAGTGAAGCCCTCACGACTTAAACACCTCCCATTAAGCCCCTCCTTCCAATAATGTTGCATTGGGGATTAAGTTTCCAACGCATGCTTTTGGAGGTGCCCATTCAAGCCATAGCAGTAATTGAGGTGGATTTTTTTTAAATAACCAAAATCTTTTCTGCAGCTCCTGCCATCAGGAGAGTTTATTCCCCACCTCTAGAATCTGAAATGGCCTTGTGACTTGACCAGTAGAATGCAGTAGGGATGACATTGTACAACTACTGAGCATTCTGCTCTTGTCCTCTTGCTGCCCTGAGATTGTCAAGTAAAGCAACCCACTCTACCCTCTGAGGATTAAGCACCCAAATGGAGGGAGAGAGTCCCAACTGATAGCCCGCACTAACCACAGTCATATGCATAAGACCATATTAGACCATCTAGCCCTAGTCAAGCTGCCAAATGACTGCAGTCACCTAAGTGGCCTCAGGTGAGACCAGCAGATGAATTGCCTTGCTGAGCCAAGCCTATAATTCTGACCCACGGAATTAAAAGCCAAAAAAAAAAAAATGGTTGTTATTTTAAGCCACCAAGTTTTGGAATGCTTTCTAATAGGTAACTGATACAGTGATAGAAGACAGAATAGTGGTTACCCCGGGGGGGTGGATAGTGACTGAGAAGGAGCATATAAAAGGCTTCTGAGGTACTGGATATATTTCATTTCTCGGTCTGAGTTGTGGTTACACAGGTGTATATTTACAAATTAAACAGCTATATATTTATGTGAAAATTCATCAAGCTGTACAGTTGAGATTTGAGCACATTTTATACGTTATACTACAATAATCTGTTTTAAAGTCAAGGTCCAGTTTGTCTTGGTTATCTCTGAGTATGATAGACAGAATAATGGCCCCCAGAGATGTCTTAATCCTTGGAACCTGTGAACATGTTAGGTTATATGGAAAGGGAAAATTACAGTTGCAGATTAAATTAAGATTGCTAATCAGCAGATAGGGAGGCTATCTTGTATTGTCCAGATGGGCCCAATGTCCTTAAAAGTGAAAGAAGAGTAGAGTCACAGGGAGATGTAACTACAGACAAAGAGAAATGCAACATTACTGGCTTTGAAGATGGGAGGAAGGGAACCTCAAGCTAAGGAATGTAAGTGGTCTCTAGAAACTGGAAAAGGCAAGGAAATGGATTCTCACCTAGAGTCAGCCCTGCCAAAACCTTGATTTTAGCCAGAGACCTATTTCAAACTTCTGAACCACAAAACTGTAGGATAATAAATTTATGTTGTTTTAAGCCACTAAGATTGTGGTAGTTTGTTATAGCAGCAATAAAAATTGGAAACACTGGGTTGCTTACTGCTGCAAGAAACTGATTTCAATGCATCTTTTATTTAAGTAAAATATACATATATAATTTACTATCTTTACCATTTTTAAGTGTACAGTTCAGTGGTAATGAATATACTTTTGTCCCCTTCATCCCCCATCCCTCCCCTTCCTGGCCTCTTGTAATCACAAATCTACTCTCTATCTTCATGAGATCCATTTTTTTAGCTCCCACATATGAATGAGAATATTTGTCTTTCTGTGCTTGGCTTATTTAACTTAAGATAACGGCCTCCAGTTGCATCCATGTTGCTGCAAATGACAAGATTTTATTTTTATGGCTGAATAATATTCAATAGTGTATATATATATATACCACATTTTCTTTATCCATTCATCCATTGATGGGCACTTAGGTTGATTCCATGTTTTGGCTATTGTGAATAGTGCTGCAATAAACATGAGGCTGCAGACATATTTGACATAGTGATTTCCCTCCTTTTGAATATGTACGCAGTAGTGGCATTGCTAGATCATATGGTAGATCTATTTTTAGTTTTTTGAAGAACCTCTATACTGTTCTCCATAGTGGCTGTACTAATTTGCATTCCTACCAACAGTGTTCGAAAGTTCCCCTTTCTCCACATCTTTGCCAGCATCTGCTGTCTTTTTAATAAAAGCCATTTTAGGGTGAGATGGTATCTCATTGTACTTTTGATTTGTATTTCTCTGATGATTGGTGATATTGAGAATTTTTTCTTATACTTGTTGGCCATTTGTATGTTTTCTCTTGAGAAATATTTGTTCAGATCTTTTGCCCATTTTTAAATCATATTATTTGTTTTTTCCTATTGAGTTGTTTGAGCTCCTTACATATTCTGATAACTAATCCCTTGTCAAATGGATAGCTTACAAATATTTTCTCCCATTCTGTGGGCTTCTTCACTTTATTGATTGTTCCTTTCCTTTGCAAAGCTCTTTAGCTTGATGTAATCCCAAGCTTTGCTTTGGTCACCTGTACTTTTGAACTCTTACACAAAAAATATTTGCCCAGACCAATGTCCTAGAGCATTTCGCCCAACGTTTTCTTCTCGTAGTTGAATCTAGCAGGTCTTAGATTTAAGTCTTTAATCCATTTGTATTTGATTTTTGTGTAAAATGTAAGAGAGGGAATCTAGTTTCATTCTTTTGCATATAGTTACCCAGTTTTCTCAGCACTATTTATGGAAAAGACGGTCCTTTCCCCCTTGTATGTTCATGGTGCTTTTTTTTAATATATATTATTATACTTTAAGTTCTGGGATACACATGCAGAACGTGCAGATTTGTTACATAGGTATACACGTGCCATGGTGGTTTGATGCATCCATCACCCCGTCATCTACATTAGGTATTTCTTCTAATGCTATCCCTTCCCTAGGCCCCCACCACCCCGCTATCTCTCCCCTAGGCCTCCACCCCCGGACAGGCCCTGGCGTGTGATGTTCCCCTCCCTGTGTCATGGTGCCTTTGTTGAAGAGTTGGTTGTAAATGCATGGGTTTATGTCAAGGTTCTCCATTTTGTTCCATTTGGTCTATGTGTCTGTTTTTATGCCAGTACCATGATGTTTTGGTTAGTGTAGCTTTGTAGTAAACACTAAAGTCAGGTAGTGTGGTGCCTCCAGCTTTGTTTTTTTTTTTTTTGCTCAGGATTGCTTTGGCTATTTGGAGTCTTTTGTGGTTTCATATAAATTTTAGGATTTTTTTTCCTATTACTGTGAGGAATGTCATTGGTGTTTTGATAGGGATTACATTGAATCTGTACATTTCTTTGGGTAGTATTGTCATTTAAACAATATTCTCTATTCCATGAATCTGAAGTAGCTTTCCATTTGTTTGTGTCTTCTTCTATTTTTTGTTTCATCAGAGCTTTATAGTTCCTTATATAGGTCTTTCACTTCTTTGGTTAGATTGATTCCTAGGTATTTTATATTTTTGTAGCTATTGTAAATAGGATTGCTTTCTTGATTTCTTTTTCAGATTGTTCACTATTGTCATATAAAATGCTACTGATTTTTGGGCTGGGCATAGTGGCTCACACCTGTAATCTCAGCATTTTGGGTGTATGAAGTGGGCAGATTACTTGAGACAAGGAGTTTAAGACCACCCTGGCCAACATGGAAAAATCCCATTTCTACCAAAAAAATTAGCTGGGTGCCGTGGCACATGCCTGTAGTCCCAGCTACTCTGGAGGCTGAGACACGAGAATTGCTTGAACCTGGGAGGCGGAGGTTGCAGTGAGCCCAGATCATGCCGCTGTCCCAGCCTAAGGAACCGAACCAAACTCTGTCTCAAAAAAAAAAAAAAAAAAAAAAAAAAAAAAAAAAAAAAAAAGAAAAGGAAAAAATTTTAATATGTTTTGATTGTTTAAACAAAAAA
>CAUYLG010078922.1:0-12143 GCA_963573385.1 Cacajao melanocephalus | reverse complement strand
TGGAACTAAAAGAGAGCCCACATAGCCAAGTCAATTCTAAGCAAAAAGAACAAAGTGGGAGGCATCACACTACCGGACTTCAAACTATACTACAAGGCTACAGTAATCAAAACAGCATGGTACTGGTACCAAAACAGAGATGTAGACCAATGGAACAGAGCAGAGGCCTTGGAGGCAACACATCTACAACTATCTGATTTTTGACAAACCTGACAAAAACAAGCAATGGGGAAAGAATTCCCTGTTTAATAAATGGTGTTGGGAAAACTGGGTAGCAATGTGCAGAAAGCAGAAACTGGACCCCTTCCTGACGCTTTCCATTAAAATTAACTCCAGATGGATTAAAGACTTAAACATAAGACCTAACACCATAAAAGCCCTAGAAGAAAATCTAGGCAAAACCATTCAGGACATAGGCATAGGCAAGGACTTCATGACCAAAACACCAAAAGCATTGGCAAAAAAAGCCAAAATAGACAAATGGGACCTAATCAAACTCCACAGCTTCTGCACAGCAAAAGAAACAGTCATTAGAGTGAATCAGCAACCAACAGAATGGGAAAAAATTTTGCAATTTAACCATCTGACAAAAGGCTAATATCCAGATTCTACAAAAATCTAAAACAGATTTAGAAGAAAAACACAAACAAGCCCATTCAAAAATGGGCAAAGGATATGAATAGACACTTTACAAAAGAAGACATACATGAGGACAACAAACATATGAAAAAATACTCATGATCACTGATCATTAGAGAAATGCAAATCAAAACTACATTGAGATACCATCTCACACCATTTAGAATGGCGATCATTAAAAAATCAGGAGACAACAGATGCTGGAGAGGATGTGGAGAAATAGGAACACTTTTACATTGTTCATGGGAGTGTAAATTAGTTCAACCATTGTGGAAGACAGTGTGGTGATTCCTCAAGGACCTAGAAATAGAAATTCCATTTGACCCAGCAATCCCATTACTGGGTATATATCCTAAGGATTATAAATCATTCTACTACTAGGACACATGCACACGATAGTAAAGACCTGGAACCAACCCACATGCCCATCGATGATAGATTGGACAGGGAAAATGTGCCACACATACACCATGGAATACTATGCAGCCATAAAATATGATGAGTTCGTGTCCTTTGTAGGGACATGGATGAACCTGGAAACCATCATTCTCAGCAAACTGACACAAGAACAGAAAATCAAACACTGCATGTTCTCACTCATAGGTGGGTGTTGACCAATGAAAACACATGGACACAGGGAGGGGAGCATCACACACTGGGGTCTGTAGGGGGGAAATAGGGGAGGGACGGCATGGGGTGCAGAGCTGGGGAGAGATAGCATGGGGAGAAATGCCAGATATAGGTGATGGGGAGGAAGGCAGCAAATCACACTGCCATGTGTGTATGTATGCAACAATGTTGCATGTTCTTCACATGTACCCCAAAACCTAAAATGCAATAAAAAAAATAAAAATAAACCCCCTTTCATGTATACAATTATCTTATTAGTCCTGCCCCTCTAGAGAACCCTAATACACCAATATAAATTGTTCCATCAAAAGATACATGTACACATATGTTAACTGCAGCACTATTTGAGATAGCAAAGATGTAGAATCAATGCAAATGCCCATCAATGGTAGACTGGATAAAGAAAATGTGATATGGGCCAGGTGCAGTGGCTCATGTCTGTAATCCCAGCACTTTGGAAGGCTGAGGTGGGTAGATCACGAGGTCAGGAGATCGAGACTATCCTGGCCAACATGGTGAACCCCGTATCTACTAAAAATACAAAAAAAATTAGCTGTTTGTGGTGGTGCATGCCTGTAGTTCCAGCTACTCGGGAGGCTGAGGCAGGAGAATTGTTTGAACCCAGGAGGCGACGATTGCAGTGAGCTGAGATTGCACCACTGCACTGCACTGCAGCCTGGGTGACAGTGTGAGACTCTGTCTCAAGGCAAAAAAAAAAAAAAAATACACAGATAAAAGAAAATGTGATATGTATATACCATGGAATACTATGCGGCCATAAAAAGAATGAGATCATGTCCTTTGAAGGAACATGGATGAAGCTGGAGCCATTATACCTAGCAAACTGATACAGGAACAGAAAACCAAATACTGCATTTCTCACTTATGAGTAGGAGCTAAATGATGAAAACATGTGAATACATATAGGGAAACAGCAGAGACTGGGGCATACTTGAGGGTGGAGGGTGGCAAGAGAAAGAAGACAAGAAAAATATCTTCTGGGTACTAGGCCTAGTACCTGGGTGATGAAATAATCTGGGCAACAACTCCCTGTTACACAAATTTACCTATATAATAACCCTGCACCTGTACCCCTGAATCTAAAATAAAGGTTATGGAAATAGAAAAAATAAAACAAACACACACAAAAAATGTGATGTTTCTCCATTTTAAATGTGCATGTAAATTTCTATAAAGTCCCATCTTAGCATATTTTTGCTGTATCTCATAGGTTTTGCTATACTGTGTTTTGATATTTATGTGTTCCAAAAACATTTTTAATAATTTTCTCCTGAATTTGTTTATTGAATCAGTTGCCATTAAGGGGCATCTTGTTAAATTACACGGATTTACACAGTTTCCAAAGTTCCTCTTTTTATTGATTTCTAGGTTATTTTTTATTGTGGGTTGAGGAAATACTTGGCATAATTATGATTTTTAAAACATTTGTTGGGACTTCTTTTGTGTCCTAACATACAGTATATCTTTGAAAATCTTCAATATGGTGATGAGAAGAATGTGTATTCTGCAATTGTTGGGTGAAATATGTTGCAGATATTTTTTAGGTCCACTTGGTCTAAAGTGAAATTTAAATTCAATGTTTCATTGTTGATTATCTGTTTAGATAATATGTCTAATGCTGAGTTTGGTGTGTTGAAATCCCCAACAATTTATTGTTTTGAATCTATTTTTCTCTTTAGATCTAACAATATTTGCTTTACATATGTTGATGCTCCAGTGATGGATCCATATATGTCTTGGATTGTTATATTTTCTGTCTGAATTGATCCCTTTATCATTGTATAATCACCTTCTTTGTCTCTTTTTACTGTTTTGACCTAAAGTCTGTTTTTTTCTGACATAAATATTGCTACTTATACTTAATTTTATTTTACATTTGCATAAATATCTTTTTCCATCTTATTTTTTGAGTCTATGTATGTCTTCACAAATGAAATGAGTTTCTTATGAAGCAGCACATAGTTGAGTCATGTTTTCGTTTTTGTTTTCCACTTATTCAACCAGTCTATGTGTTTTAAATGGAATGTTTAATCTGTTACATTCAAGAATATTATTGATTTGTGATGGATTATTCCAATTATTGTATTAATTGACTGCTTTTATTTTGTCTACCCCTTGTTTCTTGCTTTCTCTCCTATTATTATTCTGGTTTGGGTCTGTGTTCCCACCCAAATCTCATGTCAAATGGTAATCCTTAGTGATGGATGTGGGGCCTGGTGGAGGTGATTGGATCATGGGGGCAGATTTTCCCTTTGGTGCTGTCCTCATGATAGTGATTGAGTTATCATAAGTTTTGGTTGTTGAAAAGTGTGTAGCACACTCCGCCCCCTTTCCTCCTGCTCTAGCCATGTAAGACTTGCCTGCTTCCCCTTGGTCTTCCACCATGATTGAAAGTTTCCAAGGCCTCCCCAGAAGTCATCGTGCTTCCTGTACTGCCTGCCAAACCATGAGCCAATTAAGCCAATTCTTTTCTTTACACATTACCCAGTTTGAGATATTTCTCTATAGCAGTTCAAGAATGGACTAACGTTTTTCTGTAATGGTTTCACATGAGTCTTTTCCTCATTTGTGTGTTTTCTACTAGTGGCTTTATAGAAGTTCATGTCGTTTTGTGATAATTAGATATTGTCCTTTGGCTTCCAGGTATAGAACTCCCTTAAGATTTTCTTGCCTGGCCAGTCTAGAGGTGATAAAATTCCTCAGAATTTCTTGTCTTGGAAAAACTTTATTTCCCCTTCATTTATGAAGGACAACTTTGGTGAATATAATATCTTTGGTAGGTAGTTATTGTCTTTTTAAAACTTTGAAAATATTATCTTATTTTCTCCCAACTTGTAAAATTCCTGCTGATAAATCAATTGACTGTTAATCTGAAGGGAGTACCTTATCAGTCACTGGATGCTTTTCTCTTTTTGTTTTTACAGTTCTCTCTTTGCCTTTGACTTTTGACAGTTTGACCATAATGTGCCATGAAGACATTTTTCTTGGTATCTATTTGAGGACTTTTCAGCTTTATTAATCTGGATGTTTAAATCTTTAGCTAAACTTTGGAAGTTTTCAGATTTTATTTTACTTTACTTTCTTTTTTCAACTTTTATTCTAGATGCAGAGCATTCAAATACAGGCTTGTTATATGGATAAATTACATGTTGAGGGGTTTGGTATGTGGATTATTTCATCACCATGTAATAAGCCTAGTACCAGATAGGCAATTTTTTAATATTCATATTCCTCTACTCTTAAGTAGGTCCTAGTTTCTATTGTAGCTTTTTTTGTTGTTGTTCATGTGTGCTGAATTTTTAGATCCCATTTATAAGTGAGAACATACGGTATTTGGTTTTCTGCTTCTATGTTAATTTGCTTACGAAAATGGCCTCCAGCTCCCCTCCTGTTGCTGCAAAGGACACAATCTCATTCTGTTTCAGGGCTATGTAGTATTTCATGGTGTATATATGCCACATTTGCTTTATCCAATCCACTGTTGATGGGCTCCTAGGTTGATTCTGTGTCTTTGTTTTTGGAAATTACTGGTGATGAACATAGATGTGCATGTGTTTTTATGATAGAAATATTTATATTTCTTTGGATATATACCCAGTAATGGATATATATACCCAATAATGGGTATATAATTGGATATACACCCAGTAATGAGACTGCTGGCTCAAATGGTAGTTCTGTTTTCAGTTCTTTGAAATATCAAACTGCTTTCCACAGTGGATGACCTAATTTATGTTCCCAACAGCAGTGTATAAGCACTCCCTTTTCCCCACAATCTTACCAATATGTTATTTTTTGACTTTTCATTAATAGCCATTCTGGCTGGTGTGAGATGATATCTCATTGAGATTTTGATTTGCATTTCTCTAATGAGTGGCCATGTTGAGTGTTTTTTTTTCATATGCTTGTTGGCTGTGTGATGTCTTCTTTTGAGAAGTGTCTATGTCTTTTGCCCTATTTTTAATGAGGTTGTTTATTTTTTTCCTTGTTACTTTGCCTAAGTTTCTTATAGATTCTTCATATTATAGCTTTGCTGAATGCAGTTTGCAAATATTTTCTCTCATTCTGTAGGTGGTCTATTTACTCTGTTGATAGATTTATTGTTGTACAGAAGCCCTTTATGTTTAATTAGGTCCCACTTGTCAATTTTTGGTTTTGTTGCAATTGCTTTTCAGAACTTAGTCATAAACCTTTTGCCAAGGCTTATTTCCAGAGTGCCATTTCCTAGGTTTTTTTCCTATGGCTTTTGTTGTTTTTGGCCTTAGATTTAAGAGTTTAACCCATGTTGAGTTGATTTTCATGTATAATGAAAAAAAGGGGTCCAGTTTCAATCTTCTGCTTATGGCTAGACAGCTATCCCAGTACCACTTATTGAATAGGGTGTCCTTTCCCTTTACCTGTTTATGTTTACTTTCCCTTTACCTGTTTATGTTTACTTTGTCAAAGATCAGATGGTTGAAGGTGTTCAGCATTATTTCTGGGTTCTGTATTCTGTTCCTTGGTCTATGTGTCTCTTCTGTATCACTATCATGCTGCTCTGCTTACTGTAGCCTTCTTGTGTAGTTTGAAGTCAGATAATGTAATGCCTCTGGCTTTGTTCTTTTCATGTAGGATTGCTTTGGCTATTAAGGAGTTTCCAAGAAAAAACTAAATGAAATGAGATGTGAATTTTAGGATAGTGTTTTTCTATTTCTGTGAAAATGATTGTTGGTAGTTTGATAGGAATAGCACTGTATTTATAAATTACTTTTGGCAGTATGGCTATTTTAACAATATCTTTTCTTCCTATCCATGAACATCAGAGGTTTTTTCATTTGTTGTGTCATCTCTTATTTCTTTCAGCAGTGTTTTGTCATTCTTATTGTAGAGGTCTTTCACTTCCCTGGTTAGTTGATTTCCAAGACTGTGTGTGTGTGTGTGTTTGTGTGTGTGTGTGTGTATGTGTGTGTGTGTGTGTGTATTGTGACTGAGATTGAATTTTTGTTTTAATTCTCAGTATGGATGTTGTTAGCGTATACAAATGCTGCTCGTTATGTACATTGATTTTGTATCCTGAAACTTTGCTAAAGTTTATTAGATCAAGGAGTTTTGGGACAGAGATTATGGAGGGTTTTAGGTATAAAATTATATTGCCTGTGAGGAGAGATATTTTGACTTCCTCTCTTCCTATTTAGATGGTTTTTACTTATCTCTTTTGACTAATTATTCTGACAAGGACTTCCAGTACTATGTTGAGTAGGAGTGGTGATAGTGGGCATTCTTGTTCTGTGTCTTAAGAGGAACACTTCCAGCTTTGCCCACTAAGTATGATGATGATTGTGGGTTTGTCATAGATGGATTTTATTATTTTGAAGTTTTTTCCTTTAATTTCTAGTTTGTTGAAGGTTTATAACATGAAGAGATGTTAAGTTTTATCTGAAGTCTTTTCTGTGTCTACTAAGATGATCTTTTTTTGTTTTTAGTTATGTTTATGGATGAATCATATTTATTGATTTGTGTATGTTGAATCAACCTTGCAAACCACAAATAAAGTCTACTCAATCACAGTAGAATAGCTGTTTGATGTGCTGCTAAATTTTGTCTACTAGCATTTTGTTGAAACTTTTTGTAACTGTGTTCATAATGGATATTTGCCTAAAGATTTCTGTTCTTGTTGTCTCTACCAAGTTTTGGTATCAGAATGATACTGGTCTCATAGAATGAGTTAAGGAGGAATCCCTCCTCCTCATTTTTTCAAAATAGTTTTAGTAAGATAAATACCAACTCTTCTTGATATATCTAGTAGAATTTGGCTGTGAATCCATCTGGTGCAAGTCTTTTTTTGATTGCTAGGCTTTTTATTACTAAATCAATTTCAGAACTTATTACTGGTTTATTCTGAGTTTCAATTTTTTCCTGGTTCAATATTTTTTTTTTTTAACTTTACTTTAGGCTCTGGGGTACATGTGCAGGTCATGCAAGGTTGTTGCATAGGTGCATACTATATCCGGCATTTCTCCCTGTGTTATCCCTCCCCACCCTTCCCACCTTCCACTGTCTCTCCCTTGGCCCTCCCCAACTGCTCCCAGTGTGTGATGCTCCTCTCCCTGAGTCCAAGTGTTCTTATGTTCAACACCTGCCTATGAGTGAGAACATGTGGTGTTTGGTTTTCTGTTCTTGTGTCAGTTTGCTGAGAATGATGGTTTCCAGATTCATCCAAGTACCTACAAAGGACACGAACTTACCATTTTTTATGGCTGCATAGTATTCCATGGTGTATATGTGCCACATTTTCTTTCTCCAGTCTATCATTAATGGGCATTTGGGTTGGCTTCAGGTCTTTGCTATTGTAAACAGGGCTGCAATGAACATACCTGTGCATGTGTCTTTATAGTAGAGTGATTTATAGTTCTTTGTATTGGGATTGCTGGGACAAATGGAATTCCTATTTCTAGATCCTTGAGAAATCACCACACTGTCTTCCACAATGGTTGAACTAATTTACATTCCCACCAACTGTGTAAGAGTGTTCCTATTTCTCCACATCCTCTCCAGCATCTGTTGTCTCCAGATTTTTTAATGATTGCCATTCTAACTGGTGTGAGATGGTATCTCAATGTGGTTTTGATTTGCATTTTTTTAATGACCAATGATTATGAGCATTTTTTCATGGGTTTGTTGGTCTCATGTATGTCTTCTTTTGTAAAATGTCTGTTCATATCCTTCACCCACTTTTGAATGGGATTGTTTGTGTTTTTCTTGTATATCTGTTTTCATTCTTTGTATATTCTGGATATTAGCCCTTTGTCAGATGGGTAGAGTGCAAAAATTTTTACTATTATGTTGGTTGCTGGTTCACTCTAATGATGGTTTCTTTTGCTGTACAGAAGCTCTGAATTTTAATTATATCCCATTTGTCTATTTTGGCTTTTGTTGCCATTGCTTTTGGTGTTTTAGTCATGAAGTTCTTGCCTATGCCTATGTCCTGGATGGTTTTGCCTATGTTTCCTTCTGGTGTTTTTATGGTGTTAGGTTTTATGTTTAAATCTCTAATCCATCTGGTGTTAATTTTAGTGTAAGGTGACAGGAAGGGGTGCAGTTTCTGCTTTCTGCACTTTGCTACCCAGTTTTCCCAACACCATTTATTAAACATAGAGTCCTTTCCCCATTGCTTGTTTTCATCAGGTTTGTCAAAGATCAGATAGTTGTAGAAATGTGGTGTTGCTTCCGAAGCCTCTGTTCTGTTCCATTGGTCTATGTCTCTGTTTTGGTACCAGTACCATGCTGTTTTGATAATTGTAGCTTTGTAGTATACTTTGAAGTCTGGCAGTGTGATGCCTCTGTCTTTGTTCTTTTTCTTTAGGATTGTCTTGGCTGTGCCAGCTCTCTTGTGATTCCATATGAAGTTTAAATTGGTTTTTTCCAGTTCTGTGAAGAAGGTCATTGGTAGCTTGATGGGGATAGTGTTGAACATATAAATTACTTTGGGCAGTGTGGCCATTTTCACAGTATTGATTCTTCCTAACATGAACATGGAATGTTTCTCCATCTGTTTGTGTCCTCTCTTATTTCATTGAGCAGTGGTTTGTAGCTCTCCTTGAAGAGGTCCTTTACATCCTTTGTTAGTTGTATTCCTAGGTATTTTATTCTCTTTTTAGCAATTGTGAATGGGAGTTCACTCTTGATTTGGTTTTCTGTTTGTCTGTTATTTGTATATAGGAATGCTTGTGATTTCTGCACACTTTGACTTCCTCCTTTCCTAATTGAATATGCTTTATTTCTTTTTCTTGCCTGATTTCTCTGTCTAGAACTTCCAATACTGTATTGAATAAGAGTGGTGAGAGATGGCATTCTTGTCTAGTGCCTAATTTCAATGGGGATTATTCCAGCTTTTGCCCATTCAGTATGATATTGGCTGTAGATTTGTCATATATAGCTTTTACCATTTTATGATATGTTCTGTCAATACCAAGTTTATTGAGAGTTTTTAGCATGAAGGGCTGCTGAATTTTGTTGAAGGCCTTCTCTTCATCTATTGAGATAATCATGTGGTTTTTGTCTTTGGTTCTGTTTATTTGGTGGATTATGTTTATGAACTTGTATATGTTGAACCAGCCTTGCATTCCCGGGATGAAGCCTACGTGCTGTTGCATTCCTGGTTCAATCTTAAGAGGTTGTATGTTTCTAGAAATTTATCTCTTCTAGGTTTTCTGGTTCATAGGCATAGCATTGCTCATAATAGTTACTGAGTGGTTTTTGTAGTTCTGTTATGCTGGTGGTAATGTCTCCTTCGAAATTTCTTTTCTCCCCCTGCCCCCATTAATTTGAAAATTTACTTTGCTGCAGTTAAGGATCTGCCCATGTTACAGCCTCAGGAGGTCCTGATGACATGCGCACAAGGTGGTTGGGCTACAACTGGTTTTATCCATTTTAGGGAGATATAAAACATCAATCAATTCATGTAAAATGTACATTGGTTTTGTCTGGAAAGGTGGGACAACTGGAGGTCTGGGCTTTCAGGTGATAGGTAGATTAAAGATTGTCTCATTGGCAATTGTTTGAGAGAGTTACTATCTAAAGATCTGGAATTAATAGAAAGAAATATCTTTGTTAAAATAAGGGGTTGTATGAAAACATCTTATGTACCTCATAAATATATATGTATACCTACTGTGTACCCTTTGACATTTCTAATTTTGCTTATTTATTTTGTTTTTTATTTATTATGCTAGCTAGCAATCCATCATTCTTATTTATTCTTTCAAAAAATGAGCTTTGGATTTTTTCTGATCTTTTGCATGGTTTTGCAGGTCTGAATTTCATTTACTCTAACTCTGATTTTGGTTATACTTTCCTTCGTTAACTTTGAGGTTGGTTTGCTCTTTTTTTCTACTTCCTCTAGATATGATGTCAGGTTGTTAATTTGAAATTTTTTTCACTTTTTTATTTTTATTTTAAGTTCTGGGGTACATTTGCAGGATGTGCTGTTTTGCTATGTAAGTAAATATGTTCCGTGGTGGTTTGCTGCAACTATCAACCCATCACTTAGGTGTTAAACCCCATTTGCATTAGCTGTTTATCCTAATACTCTCCCTCCCCCCATCCAAACAACAGGCCCCAGTGTGGATTGTTCCCCTCTGTATGTCCATGTGTTCTCATTATTCAGCTCCCACTTATAAATGATAACATGTAGTGTTTGGTTTTCTGTTCCTGTGTTAGTGTGCTGTAGATAATAGCTTTTAACTCCATCCATGTCACTGAAAAGGACCTAATCTTATTTTTTTGACTGCATGGTATTCCATGATGTATATGTACCACATTTTCTTTATCCAGTCTATGGTTTATGGGCATTTGGGTTGATTTCATGTCTATGCTATTGTGTTTAGTGCTGCAATGAACATACATATGCATGTGTCTTTGTAATAGAATGATTTATATTTCTTTGAGTGTATACCCGGTAATGGGTCTGCTGGGTCAAATGGCATTTCTGGTTCCAGGTTTTTAAGGAATTGCCACACTGTCTTCCACAATGGCTGAACTAATTTACATTCCCACCAATAGCGTAAAAGCATTCCTATTTTTCTACAACCTCACCAACATCTGTTGTATCTTGACTTTTTAATAATCACTACTCTGACTGGTGTGAAATGGTATCTCATTGTGACTTTGATTTGCATTTTTCTAATGATCAGTGATGTTGAGATTTTTCTCATGTTTGTTGGCTGCATTGGTGTCTTCTTTTGAGAAGTGTCTGTTTGTGCATTTTGCGCTCTTTTTAATGGAGTTGTTTGCTTTTTTTCTTGTGAAGTTTCTTGTGAAGTTTTTTTTTCCCGTTTAAGTTCCTTGTAGATTCTGGATATTAAACCTTTGTCAGATGGATGGATTGCAAACGTTTTATCCTACTCCGTAGGTGGCCTATTTGCTTTGATGATAGTTTCTGTTACTGCACAGAAGTTTTTTAGTTTAATTAGATCCCATTTGTCAATTTTTACTTTTGTTGCAATAGTTTTTGGTGATTTCATAATAAATTATTTGGATGTGCCTATGTCCTAAATTGTTGTGCCTAGATTTTCTTCTAGAGTTTTTATAGTTTTGGGTTTTACACTTAAGTCTTTAATTCATCTTGAGTTAATTTTTGTGGAAGATATAAGGAAGGGGTTCAGTTTGAATTTTCTGCATATCGATAGCCAGTTTACCTAGCACCATTTATTAAATAGAGAATACTTTCCCCATTGCTTGTTTTTGTTAGGTTTGTCGAAGATCAGATGGTTGTAGATGTGCAGTCTGATATCTGAGTTCTCTATTCTGTTCCGTTGGATGCAAAGAGGAGCTGATATCCTTTTTTTCTGAAACTATTCCAAAGAATTGAAAAGGAGGAACTCCTTCCTAACTCATTTTATGAAGTCAGCATCATCTTGACACCCAAAATCTGGTAGAGATATGACAAAAAAAAAGAAAAAGAAAACTTCAGGCCAATATCCCTGATGAACATTGTTGCAAAAAGTCTCAATAAAATTCTGACAAACTGAATACAGTAGAACATCAAAAAGTTTATCCACCACCATTGAGTGGGTTTCATACAAGGCTGGTTCAACATACAAAAATCAATAAATATAATTCATCACATAAATAGATCTAAAGACAAAAATTTCATTATTATTTTAATAGACACAGAAAAGGTCTTCAATAAAATTCAACATCATTTCACGTTAAAAACTCTCAATAAACTAAGTATTGAAGGAACGTACCTCAAAATAATAAGACCCATTATGACAAACAACCAGTATCATACTGGTTCATTTAATGAATGAGGAAAAGCTAGAAGCATTCCCCTTGAAAACTGACACAAGGTAAAGATGCCCTCTCTCTCCAGT
>CAUYLG010078918.1:0-15627 GCA_963573385.1 Cacajao melanocephalus | reverse complement strand
TTTTTTGTTTTATTTTGATCATGTTTTTATCGGTCAGCGTTTCTTTTGTGACTGGTGTTTTGATTATATGATGTGCTCTATGATCCCATCCCCTCCCCTCCCCTCCTTTTCCTTCTTTTCTCTTACTTTTTCTTCCTAATTCTCAAAATGAAATTCACTTCACTGCTTTTGTTGAATATAAAAGTCTTATGTGCTCATTATAAAAATAATTTAAGGACAGAGGACAGTGGCCCATGCCTGTAATCCCAGCACTTTAGCAGGAAGATTGCTTGAGGCCAGGAGTTTGAGACCAGCATGGGCAGCGTAGTGAGACAGGTCTCTACTAAAAATACAAAGAAAAAAATTAGCCAGGTATGGTGATGCATGCCTGTAGTCCTAGCTACTCGAGAGGCTCAGATGGAAGAATCGCTTGAGCCCAGGAGTTCGAGGCTGCTGTGAGCTGCGCTCTTGCCACTGCATTCCAGCCTTAGCAACAGAGTGAGACCCTGTCTCTAAAAAATTTTTTTTAAAAATCAAGACAGGTATATCTAAAGAAAGTAGAAATTATCTTCAATCCTAACACTCCAAAATAAGCCATGGCTAACGTTTTGGAGAATGTACACTTTCAGCTGTTTTTTTAGGTGCATATACCTATTTGAACAAAAATGACGTCACACAGTGTGTGTTGTTTTGTAGGCTATTGTTTTCTCTCCAAATGCATTGTTAACATTTTCCCACCGGCTTTTTGTGAGTCTGGTTTTTCATTATGAGCATGGGTCCCTGTGGATATCTTGAACAGCTTGGTTTTGTGCACTTGACCGTCCACTCTCATTTAAGAAATGCGTGTCTGGACCTGAGCCTGCCAGATGGTAGGGAACAGCCACGTGCTAGGCTTTCCAGGGGAAGGGGATGCGCAGGCAGTAAGACCCTCAGAGAGCTCTTGGATGCCCAACGTGAGACTTCCCAAGGTGAAGGGGAGGAGAAGGAACCCGAGTGAACCAGTTGTCTTCGCAGCAGGTAGGGAGTGTTTCTGGGCAGTTTCCACTGGTTGAAAGCGACAGGAATGTGGCTAAGTGCTTTGACTTATGCCTGGAGTCCAAGCACTTTGGAGGCCGGGGCAGGAGTTCAAGAGCAGCCTGGGCAACATAGTGAGACCTCATTTCTACAATTTTTTTTTTATTAGCTGGATGTGGTGTGCCTGTAGTCCCAGCTCCTCAGGAGGCTGAGATGGGAGGACTTTTTGAGCCCTGGAGGTCAGGCAAGGCTGCAATGAGCTGTGATCATGCTATGACACTCCAGCCTGGGTGACAGAGTACAGACCCTGTCTCAAAAAAGACAGAAACGCAACAGTGAGCACCCAGCCATATTCTTACTGCTTTCATTCGGGCTTATGAAACCTCAACTTTAAGGAGGTTGGGCGAATAGGGGGTCCTCAGAGAGACCAAACTCAGCACCAGCAGTGCGTAGGGAACGATGGGTCTCCATTCAGTGGCTCTCTGTGCCCTGGACCACCCTGCCCACTGGCCCGAGCACTCTGCCTCATCCCCTGTGTGTACTTGAAGGAGAATTGGCATAGAGATGGTTGCTGGTGTCATGGTTCATAGCAAGGAGTCTGGTAGGGGTGAATGGGGGCCTTGGTTTCCACATCTTTCTACACATTCACGATGGGATAGATGTATGCTATCTAGAAAGCCAGCAGCTGTGGGGCCTGGGAAGACAGTGTTGTGGCTGAAAACATGGTTGATGGACTCCACAGGATTTGTGACTTTGCCTTTGTGACAGGTCTCACTCAATTTAGAAAGTTGATTTTGCCAAGGCGGAGGACACGAGCCTGTGAGCCAGCCTCAGGAAGTCCTGGCGACATGTGCCCGAGGTGGCCGGGGCACAGCTTGGTTTTATACATTTTAGGGAGATATGAGACATCAATCAATATCTGTAAGATGAACATTGGTTTGGTCTGGAAAGGTGGGATAAATCAAAGCCGGGAGGGGGCTTCCAAGAGGTGAGAGACAAAGGGTTGCATTCTTTTGAGCTTCTGTTCTCAGTGAGCGGAGGGATGACTTTGAATAGAATGGGAGGCAAATTTGCTCTGTACAGTTGCCGGCTTGAATTTTTCTTTTAGCTGGGTGATTTTGGTGCCCAAGATATTTTTCTTTCACACCTTGAAACAGAGGAGATATAAAAGATCATCACTGCAGAATTTCATCTGACAGATGAAAGAAGCTGAAGCCCAGAGAGGTAAAGTTATTTGCCCAATGTCACACAGCTAAGGAGTGACAGGACCGAGACAGAAGGTCAGGTCTCGCCTGCCTCAGCAGGTGTCCTGTTCTTTGAGGGAGCTTCCATGGTGCAGGGCGAACTGGACAAAAGCCTGTGCCCCAGGCTTGGGAGATATCACATCTTTGACCCTTAGTTTCCTTATTAAAAAGAATGGGCAGAATCAAGTCTGTCTAGAACAACTCACTAGTTTGTCGCAGAAAAAAGAGAACCACCGTGAAGGTAGTTGGAATGCTACAAAGTTAAAAAGTGTGAGACCAGGCAAGGCTGCAGTGAGCTGTGATCCTGCCATGACACTGCAGCTTGGGTGACAGAGTACAGACCCTGTCTGAAGAAAAACAAAAACAACACAGCAATGAGCACCCAGCCATATTCTTGTTGCTTTTATTTGGGCTTATGAAACCTCACCTTTAAGGAGGTTGGGCCAGTGGGGTGTCCTCAGAGAGACCAGATTCAGCACCGGCAGTGGGTGGGGAAGGGTGCCTTTCTGACTCTGCTGGCCTGCAGACCTGGTCTGGTTTTAGCTGGAGAAAGGTCAGGCTGTTGGGTAGACCCCCCGGAAGGCGGCAGGGGCAGAGTGGGCAAGGAAGGCTGGGTGCTTGGATACGTGTAGAGTCCTGGCAGTGGCTTCTGGTCTTTAACTGCGGGTAGAAGGTCTGACACCAGCTGGATTTCAGGCTGGCCCAGCCTTGGCAAAAGGAAAAACTGCCTCTGCTTCCTTCTCTTTTCTTCCAGCTCTTTCCCAGGGAGCCCAACAGATGACCCTGAGCCCCTCCACTCCTTCCAGGCTCCCAGGGAGCCCAACAGATGACCCTGAGCCCCTCCACTCCTTCCAGACTCCCAGGGAGCCCAACAGATGACCCTGAGCCCCTCCACTCCTTCCAGAAGCCCGGCCAGTCCACTGCACACTGCAGGCTGGGCAGGAAGGGGTTGGGGTGTTAGGGAGCCCGTCAGTGGAAGAGGCCCCCAGTTGAGAAAGCATGGGTCCCCTTTATCTCCGTGAGGACTCAGGCTTGCATCGCTGTGGTCCCCTACCCTCCCTCCCCTGTGGATCCACCTCCTAGAGGTCAATGGCGGAAAGGAGTGGGGAGAAACAGAAATGATGATGACTTTGATTTTTTTTCTTTTGTCGGAGCCTGGGGAGGGTGGTTGTTTTGCTTCCTGGACCTCAGCGGAGGATTCTCTGCCAGACAATCATCTCGACGCTTTCATTGCTTTCTGATGCTCCTCTAACTGCGCGGGGTCGGCTATTAAATGGTCATCAAACCTCAGCCTCTATCCCATCAATAGTCATAAAGTTGGGGAGATAAAAGCCATCAGTTTTCCATTATAGCTGAAAGCAATACTGTAGATAGCTATTTTCTGAATGCTGCAGAGAGATGTATTTTAACTAGAGCAGGGTATCCAGTGAGTGGCCCCCGGCTCAGCCACGGGTCCTGCTGGGCCTGGGATAACCTGCCAGGTGTTTAAAAGTGGGGAGGGGCCGGAGCTTTCTCTCCTTTTGCCCTCTCTCTCCTCCTAGAATTGAATGGGCAGATGATCAGGCTTGGGGTGCAGGATGAGGCCTCTGTGGTGGGACTATGTGCTTCCACCTTTCATTCTAACCAGATGCTGGAGAAGAATGTGGTGAGTTGTCATCTGCTCATTCTAATGAGAAAGGAGCCCCCTCTCCCTGATCTTGGGGTTTGGGCAGGCCAGGGCCAGGGCATGGAGTAGGTGTCTGCTGATCCGATGATCTTCGGGGAGCCTGGGAGAGGCAGGGGAGGTCGGTGCCTGCAGGGTGGGTTGGCGTGGACCAGGAGCGGCTGCAGCCCAAGGAAGCTGGGTGCCTGGGATGTGGAACATTTCGGGGGGTGGCTTCTCCTGATATACAGTCCCCTGTAGCTTCTCAGAAACGAGCAGGCCATTTGGAAATGGATTTTGCAATCAAACAGCCCGGCAGCCAGCAGCCAGCAGATAAGTCCTCAGAATGAACTTTTCATTGCACTCACACCCCAGGGCTCTTCTGACTATTTCAGAAGAACCTGGGTGCTAAGACTTCTTGCCTCCGCTTCTGCATCTGCAGTGGCCTTTCCTGGCACCGCTGGCCTCCCTGAAAGGGTGACTTGCCTCTGGTTTTCCTGCCTCTGGGGTCTGGTAGGAACAGGTTCCCCTGCCTTGGAAGTGCCCATTCATCAGCGCTTTGAAGCCTGTCCATCTTTTCCCTATCAGAGCTATTCTTTCGCATTGAAGTGGTTAAGTGTGTGCATTTAGCTCCACAATACTCTGACATGTGTTTGCTTTTCCTGATTTTTCGAATTCCTACAAATTCCTACAGGTTCCTCCTCCCCAGCACGGCTAGCAGGAAATGCAGCCCACAGTGAACTGAGCACCCCCTCTGCCCCCGCCCATCTGTTCCCTGCAGGACCCTCGGGCTGGGCTCACAGGACTCACAGATGAGGCTGATCTGTGCTGTTGCTCCTCTTGCTGGTCTCATGGGGGGCTCCCTGATGGATCCTTCAGTGTCTGCTGGGAGCTCTGCCCTGGGTGGACACACGTGCCCCTGTGGCTGTAAACTCCACTGACCCTGGACTTGCCCAGAGGGAGACCCCCTTCCCCTCTCTGCAGACTCATCCCTCACAGCCATGGGGCTCCCTGTTCTGCAGCTGCCAGTGCCCACATCTGGGCCGTAGGACAGTGGCCCTTCCCACCTGCTGGTCGCTCCAATCGGCAGGCCCTAGGCGTTTCCAGCTCTTGACCTTCCTTCTTAAGGCCTCTGAAAATGAAGCCTCTTCTCAGTTACAGAGAAAACCAGACTTCCCGACCTCAAAATCCTGTGCCTGGAAGGGACACATAGAGGTGAAGGGAAAACACCTCTCATTTATTTTCCATGTCCCCTGCTGTGTCTGTAGGAAGGTAAGAGCCAGCTTCCTTCTCTACCATGTGCTATGCAGTGATGCCATGAGCTCCTGGCCTGGTGACACATTCACTCACCCCTGCATCAGACCCAGGGCCTGGCCCGACTCAGGGGCCATAAATACTTGTGTAGTTCTTAAATGCTCTTCATCTACTTAAACAAAGATAGTAGAAGGCGCCTTGCCCTCTTTTTGGTGACACGGTGCTATTCTTGATTCTGGGTGAAGTCACACAGACGGTATGTGCCATGCCTTCAGGTGCTACTGACTTACATAGAACTGTTGGCCCCCGCCTTAAGTAGCCCCAGATACTGTGACTTTTGAGTTGTTTGCTTTTCGAGTAATTCTGTCTCCTTCCCTGTTTGCTGTCACTGCTTGCTGCAGGTTCTGTGCCTCTCGGAGCTTTGTTCCATCACCCTCTCTCCTTTGCTGGTTTTCCATGGCACGGAAAACCAGATAACAGAGCACGTTGGAATTATGTATGCACGCGGAGCTGTTAGACTTGAAGTGGAGACATGAAAGATTTTCTTAGGAGTGAACAATCTGTTTTGGCGAACAAACTTTATACGGTGTACTCCTGGGACTTCCTCATTCCTGGCAGGCTGCCAGATGAGTGACCTACAAATGTGCTGTTTTGGCGGAGCCCTTTTAGATGAAAAAAATATATTTTACGATGACTTTGCAAAAGGGAGAAGAGGGCATGTGAAGGCCTCTTGGAATTAGATTTGGCCATTGAGATGGATATGGATGATGGACTTTCCAAGATGCTTCTCTCTTTCTTTGCTAAATGGCATGGCTACATCCTCGTCGTCCTCAGCTCTCCTTGGTGACCTATCCTAACATAATTTGACCCTGTGTTTTTGTCACAGACTGTGGGTCCCGGGGTTTGATGAGGATGGTTTGGTCTCGGTGGGGTTGTGGCACCAGCATAGAACATTGACTCAGAAGATGAGGCTCTCATGCTAAAGCTGTCACTGCCTCACCACGTGACACTGAGCGAGTTGGTGATGGTGACAGTAACACTTGATCTAGATGAGAGTGCTGAGAGGATCAGGCAGTAGAGGGCATCACTTGGCAAGGCCTCTTTCAAGTGAAGGGACATGCAGGCCACGTTACTGTCCACAGCACAAGGAAGGGAAGGAGCCTGGGGCCAGGATTCCTGGGTCCCACCCCTGAATCTACCCTGTCGCACTGTGGAAAGCTCGGGGAACACATGGATCCTCTCTGGGCTTTCTCCTTTATCTTCATAATTAATACTTATCTCAAATTCTGTGCTTCATATACTATGATTTATCTTATTTCTGGAATTTGGGGAAAGGGAGGAGGGAAGATACGAGTTGAGGAAAACCATGGACTCAGGGC
Source organism: Cacajao melanocephalus (assembly GCA_963573385.1). Lineage (NCBI taxonomy): Eukaryota > Metazoa > Chordata > Mammalia > Primates > Pitheciidae > Cacajao > Cacajao melanocephalus. Next base: position 9,115 of record CAUYLG010078918.1, on the reverse strand, counting down.
ATTTATAAGAGCGTGCTGCCCTGGGTGGTGAGACTGCAAGGGCTGTGTGTTCTGTGGCCATTCTGCCAGCATTGCGCTTCTGCGAGTTTCAGTGAGCTTGTATGGACTGTGTGTTTCTGAGTGCAGTGCCTGTGCATGTTTGCATGTGTGTGAGATACAGAGGAAAATGGTGCTAGAGCAGCACCCGGAGAATTAGGAGCCACTGGGAGAATTAGGAGAGGGTCTCTCCTTCTGTATTGCTATGAAGGGCTCAAACCCTCACTCCCTCTGTGGTGCAGATAGGGGCTGAGGCGGGACCTTGGGTAACCCATGTACCCCTCTGGCTGCAGCTCCTTCGCTTCTGTTGTGAGAGGATGGATGACCTGCTTTCTTTTTTTCTTTTCTCTTTCTTTTCTTTTCTTTTCTTTGAGGCAGTTTCGCTCTTGTTGCCCAGGCTGGAGTGCAATGGTACAATCTCAGCTCACTGTAACCTCCACCTCCTGGGTTCAAATGATTCTCCTGCCTCAGCTTCCCAAGTAGCTGGACTACAGGCATGGGTCGTCATGCCTGGCTAATTTTGTATTTTTAGTAGAGATGGGATTTTACCATGTGGCCCAGGCTGGTCTCCGACTCCTGACCTCAGGTGATCCACCCACCTTGGCCTCCCAAAGTGCTGGGATTACAGGTGTGAGCCACTGCACCCGGCCGGGCGATGGTTTCTAAGGTCTCTTGTTGTGCCATAACACTGAGAATCCAGGAAACACCTTTACAAGGCCACCCCTTCCACCAAGAGAGGCCCTTGGGGTCCACCCTGCGGCTCCTCCTCCCTGGATTCTCTTGGGTCAGCTGGTGTGTGACGGGTCATCTCCCCAGTGTATCGTGGGATCTCTGCCTCTCAAATTCCAGGCTTCCTGGGTCTGGGAGCAGGCGCTTGGGCCCACCAGCTGTTCTGTTTAGTATTTGGGCTTCTCAGGCCCAGAAACAGGAGCTCCAAGTAGGCCAGGGCGGGATGTGGTCTCTTAATTCTCATGGTCTGGAAGAGTAGAGAGGAGAGTTGTTCTCTGGTGACTCTGAGAAGCCCATCGGGGTGGCTGTGAGAGGGAGGGGAGACTCAGTGTGTGGATTCTTTGGGCTGCGAATGTGGGTTTGTGCCAGGGTGTGTGAGCAAACAAGTGTGTGTGGGCTTGAGAGGTGGATTTCCCTGTGAGCTTGTCTGTGTGTGTCTGGATTTTGACAGCATTGTAGGTGCTCCTTCTGTAAGGAGATTGCCATCTTCTTTAATGACAGTGAAGCTCAATTTCTCCACGGATGTGAAGAGGGGAAATCTGTAAGTGCGAGGAAGGGCAGATGGGTCTCCAGGCTGAGCTCTCACTCTCTGGGACCTTCTTTCCCTTGGGGATCTCTTGAAGAGGACCCTGGCCACTCCTTGTGGGCCTGGAGGGGAGGGAGGGGCAGCCCTGCTCCCCTTTAATACTCAGGTGCCAGTGGGAATGCCTATCCATTTGTAAAAAAAATTTATAGAGGTGGGATCTCACTCTGTTGCCCAGGCTGGAGTGCAGTATTGTGATCACGGCTCCCCGCAGCCTTGAACTCTTCGGTTCAAGCAATCCTCCCACCTCAGCCTCGTGAGTACTGGGATTACAGACATGACCCACCGCACCTGGCTCCTGTCTGCTCTCTCCTGCCCAACAGCTCAGCCAGGATGAGACGGAGACATTTATGACTGCTAATAAAGGCCCAGGGAGATAGGAGATGAGCCGAGTCGCCTGGGCTGGCTGCTTTTGCCAGGCCTGGCTTGGCCCCGTCCTGCTCTGGTCTTGAACTGCCCCATGTAGTGGGCACCACTGTGGAGTCTGCCACTCGGACACAAGCCTAAATGCCACATTCTGTTGTACAGACCCCAGAGAACAAAGCTGCAGAGGAGACCTGCCCCATCCATCCAGTAGTACTAAGGTGACCCTGAGTGAGCTCTTGTGTGTTAGCCACTGTGTCACCATTTTATGAATTTCCATGTCAGACCGGGCATATGTACTCTTTATAACCCTTTGAGGTTGTCGCTCTTAGAATGTCTTTGTGTTCACATAAGGACACTGAGGATTAGAGATGTTAAGGGACTTGCCCGAGGTCACATGGCTTATTTATGATAATGTCGAGTAGAAACTTGAAACAGGGGCTACTCTGAGGGTTCTGTTTTCCATGGCATCTTGTACTGTCTCTCCAGATGTGGTCTGTGGACCCCCATCTCAATCCATCATGGTGCTTATTCAAATGCTACTTCCAGGCCGGGTGCGGTGGCTCATGCCTGTAATCCCAGCACTTTGGGAGGCCGAGGCAGGCAGATCGCCTGAGGTCAGGAGTTGGAGACCGGCCTGGTCAACATGGTAAAACCCTGTCTCTACTAAAAATACAAAAATTAGCCAGGAGTGGTGGCGGGTGCCTGTAATCCAGCTACTTGGGAGGCTGAGGCAGGAGAATTGCTTGAACCCGGGAAGTGGAGGTTGCAGTGGGCTAAGATAGTGCCACTGCACTCCAGACTGGGCAACAGAGTGAAACTCCATCTCCCAAAAAAAAAAAAAAAAAAAAGCTGCTTCCTGGATCTTTCCTAAAACCTATGGAAACAGGTTTGGATGTAAACCCCTTGGATGTAGGGCCCGAGAATCCAGTGTGTCCTGGGTTCCCTGGGGAATTTTGTTCATAGTGAGGGTTGAGAACCACAGTGGACAGTCATCCTTGTGGCACTAGGGGCCATACCTGGAATCAGTGCCGTGTGGCAGCCTGTGGACTGAGAGTCCGGCAAACTAAATTACTTCCCTTTTTTTTTTTTTTTTTTTTAAATGGAATTTCGCTCTTGTTGTCCAGGCTGGAGTGCAATGGTGCCATCTCAGTTCACTGCAACCTCTGCCTCCCGGGTTCAAGCAATTCTCCTGCCTCAGCCTCCTGAGTAGCTAGGATTACAGGCATGTGCCACCACACCCGGCTAATTTTATATTTTTAGTAGAGATGAGGTTTCCCCATATTATCCAGGCTGGTCTTGAACTCCCGACCTCAGGTGATCTGCCTGCCTTGGCCTCCCAAAGTGCTAGGATTACAGGCATGGGCCACTGCGCCCAGCCAGTTACTTTTTACCATCTATTAATATGTGCCTTATATGTGTGATGAGAAGTTTATTTTCTGATGTTGCCCCTGCCTGTGCATTTTCTAGAATCTTCTGATGGTAGAAGGAGTGTGCCTGGGCTGAAGAGCGGCCCAGACTCACCTGCATGGTATATCTACAAACTTATATTTTAATATCCAGCTGGCGTTTTTACTATGAAAATAACCCCCGTTGGCTTATCTTCTGGAAAATAATCTAAGTATTTCCCGTGAATCTGGACAGTCCCTGGACATGGGCTGTCATTGCAGAGACCGCGGTGGAGGGAAGGAGAGGACAGTCACTTGGCCTGGGCCTCAAAGACTGAGACAGGCCTTTGTGGGGAGGCTGCTGTCTGTGGGCAGAGGAGGAGCAGCAGCGCCCACCCCACTGTTCTGGCTGACTGTGGCCTCTTTAACTCTGGGCCGGAGCATGGCTGGCCTTGGGAATCTGGGAACCCGAACCATGCCTTTGGTCATCCAGCCTGCCTCCTGCAGGAGCCCGTGATAGGGAGGTGGTGTCCAGGCATGGTGCGCTGAGGCTCAGGCCCCACAGACTTCTGCTCTGGCAGAGCACAGGGAGGAGAGGAGCACACTGAGACTTGTGCCCCAGTGGGTCACTCAGGGTTTAGAGCCTGGGAACTGTGCCTGGAAGGACCCTCATCCTCTGTTTTTATATAGAGAAGCCCCTAGTGGAGGCGAGAGAGGCCCTATCACCCCACTCCCATGGGGTAGGGTCCAGCCCCAGGTGGGCAACAGAGCCTGTGACCCTGGAACGTGAAAGCCTGTCCTTGGAGGAGTGACCACTGACACACAGAGTGTTCAGCCTGCATCTGAATCAAGCTGGGGTTGGGGAAGTGACATCAAACCCCTCGTGGAAACAGAAGTGGATTGATGAGTGTAGTGGGTTAAACAATGTCTCCCAATATTCATGTCCACCCAGAACTTCAGAATCTGGGCTTTTTTTTTTTTTTTTTTAATAGGGTCTTTGCAGATGTAATTAAGTTAAGATCATACTACAGTAGGGTGGGCCCTAAATCCAGTGGCCGGTGTCCTTGTAAGATGGGAGGACACACAGAAAGACACAGGGGAGAAGGTGAGATGATGGACGCAGGCACTGAAGTGCTGCAGCCACAAGCCACGGGATGCTGGGCGCCACCGGAGACTGGAAGAGGCGAGGAAGGGCCCCTCCCTGGAACCTTCGGAGGAGGCAAGGCCCTGCCAACACCTCGATATTGGGCATCTGGCCTCCAGAACTGTGAGAGAACAAACTTGTGTTATTTGTGGTGATTTGTTATAGCCACCCTAGGAAGCTAGTGAGGCAGGATGTCCTGCGCTTCTCCAGGGGCTGTCACCAGCCAGGGAAGGACTGTCTTGTTCATGTTGCTGTGACTCTAAGGTGGGTGGTACCCAGCTGCCTTCATGACAGTTAATATCCCCTGAGAGCTGGGCAAGAGGAACTTGGATGTGCAGGTGCAGCCCAGGAAAGACCTGGAAATGCGAAGGAGGATTTCTGAGGACAGGGAGAGGAAGTGGGTGGGTGCCAGAGCTCTGGTTGGAGAGGGTGGGGTGGCGTCCACGCAGGGTAAGGGATGACTGTAGTGTTCTCGGCAGAGGGAGGCGCTGGAGAAAGACCGCAGTTCTGAGGGCAGAGGCTAGGAGTGTGGGGCTGCCTCCTCGTAAGGGCTTGGTCTTCCTCTTGGCAGCAAAGCCCAGCACCTCGCTCAGGGGACTCTTAGGAGAGAGCCACCACATTCAAGGTCAGGCAGCTCTGGCTCTGCCCTTGTGACTGTCACCCCCATCCTGGGGTCTCTTGGATTCTGCAGCCATCACCACAGCCCACCCTAGAGGGTGATGCTGGATGCATGTTGGAACAGTGGCCCCAACCCGTGCATGCCTCTGAGAGGTCAGGTGGGGCTTGGGCTTGCACTGTAGAGAGACCCAGATTCGAGTTCAGGCCCCACACTTCCCGGCTGGGCCACAGACCGTTTAGTGGCTCTAAGCCTTGGCTTCCTTCTCTGTGGAGTGGGGAATTTTGCACTACCTGTGTGTCTCAGGGTGTTCCTGAGGATTAAATGCACTAATGCTTTTAGAGGTGCTTAGCAAACACATGATAAACACTCAAAATTGTTAGTTGTTGTTATTTATTATGAGTTTGGTTGGTCTCTTAGTAAATGCAAAGGCAGGACTAAAAGGAAATAATTATAGAAAACATAAACAGTATGAAAATATAGGTTTCCAAAGTACAGGTTTCAGCCTGCGTGTCTGGGCGGGCTCAGCATACTGGTGGCTGTCCTCCCACCCCAGGCTGGGCATTGGGCCTCTGTGAAGGGCTTCTGCCCCAGCCTCTTGTCCTTTTGAAGCCACCCAGGCCCTTCGGCATCCTGTTGCTGACCACAGCTGCTGATTGATTGCCTTGTAGTAGGATCTGGTCTACAGGTCCCACTCTTTGTCAGGAGCTCGATTGGAACAAGCCAGCCCTGAGGTCTCTGCTTCAGGAGGAAGTCAGGAATCTTCTTGGGATGAACTGGTATTAGTTTGGCTCCTCAGCCTCTCCAGACTGGCTGGCTCTGCTTTGAAGATGGGAGCTCGGGTGACATCGTACACTCTTGCCTGTTGCTGCGCCTAGCTAGCAACTCCTTTTCACATCAGTCAGTCAAGAAGGATGGGTTTGGGGAAACTTTGCAGTGTGAGGGTGAGTAGGAGGAAGCCCTGGCCGGGAAGGCCAGTGTCCAAGGATTGTGCTGGTGTCCAGGGACTGTGCCAGTGTCCCAGAATTATGGGACAGGTCCCTATTGCTGCTGGCCATTGCAGCCTAGCCAAGATATCGTATGTGTCCCGCAGAGACTTCCACCATCAGGGACTCTGTATGATGTCATTCCATGTGCTACCTGTATTTGAGCCTCGGGGTGGGGCTTGTGGGGGTGTCAAGGGGACTAACACATCCCCGCTAACTTCTGAATGCTCCTGGGATGGGATTGTTGTTGTTTCCTTTATGTTATTTCTATGGGCCCACCCATTGTCTCAGGGCCCTGAGTACCTTCATTAAGATGTCAGGCTTCACTCCCTGCAGGTCCTTCGCTTGCAGATCACCAGCCATCTGGTCTCCAATTGCCATTCCCTGTTTGCCTCCGGTTTACAGGGCTTTGTCTAAGGCCTTCCAGCAGTGCATTTATCAGTCCATTACTTGCAGACCTACTACTGCAGAGGAGTCTATCAAATGGCCGTTCAAGGAATAGTCCTCCTACTAGCTATGCAACTGGTCAACTTTCCTCCCTGCCGCAAACTTGCATATATCAGAACTCTCGGTGCTCGGTTCCAGAGGAGTGATACTGGAAGTCTACTTGCTCTTCTCAGCTCCCCTTGCACTGACCTCCCAGCAATATCTGGATGAAAGTCTGCCTGTAACGACATCTGGTATCCCTCCAGGAGGCCAAGGGGCAGTGAGACGGAACACCAAGAAACGCCAGGTCCCCCGTGTAAGACCATCTGCAGGCAGATACTGTCAGGCTCTGCTGCTGGGACACATTACCTGTCTGTGCAGGAAGTGGAGGATTGTTCGCTAGGGCCTAGGGTCAGAGGTGGTCATCCTGGTTTGCTTTTCTCCCTGCAGATTCTGTGGCTATGAGGATATTGTCCCTTCCAAGGGCAGGTGGCCTCTCTTATTTCCTGATGAGCCTGGGCCATGGTTTCTGGCTTTCCAAGCACTCTATTCCTTCTGCCCTGTTTGACTTCCTTCCCTGGGGCCTGTCTGTTGAGTCAGCCCCTGTCTTCAGCCACCTGCTGTGAGGACTCCTCTTGGCTGACACACCAAGGTTGCCTTTGATTTAGCACTCCCGATGCCTGCTGCACAAGCGGGATGAAGGAACTGGAGTTTCTTTTGCAGGGTGTGCTACATGGCCAGTGGTCTTAGGGCCAGCGCAGTTTCTAGCCTGTTGAGAAGAAGACTGAGCGAGTGGTCTTGGTGAACTTCCCTACTGCTGCAAAATTTCCCTGGGGGCCCAAAAGCCTTCCCAGCAGACCTGTTCCTTCCCCCCACTGGAGAGAATCAGAGGTTTGTGGTGGGCCCCTCGGGGGTCTCCTGCCCTGCACTGGGGCCCTGGTGCCTGGAGAGGCTTCTGCTCATGCATCCTGGCTCCCCAGGGAATGTCTAGATTCCAGCTCCAGAAAGATTTCCCGTGGCTGGATCTATTTCCTGCTCTCTGCAGTCCCATTGTCCTTGCTGGCCTTCCTTCTCTTCCTGGGTCTGCCCTTCCTTGTGTCTGGATTTAGACTCAGGTTTTTCTTCCCTTGGTACCTTGTACTTTTATATCCTGTCCCCTGGCAGAGCCCTGCAGGGTGGTGAGAGGAACTCCAGAAGAAGACGTGAAGAACTTTGCCAGATGCCTGAACCTGCTTGTTCTAAGATAAATGGATTCAAACTCTTGATGAGCTAAGAAGAGTCTCCTCGTTCCTTCTTGCTTGGTGTTAGAACTTTACAGAGGAGTCCCCATCCTTTTTCTGCCCCATAGGAAGAGTCTATTTGGATGCTTTATCTTCTCTTTGGATGAAGCCACAGGCTCCAGTTCAAATTATCAGAAGCACTCGGGTCCTGATGCTCAGTTTCTTTACAGCAGAGGTTTTGAGTAGGTTGGTAACTAATCCACAGGGACCCAATGACCATGTGCTTTCCCTGGCCCGAGTGGTCTGCTGTGTCTCCTCTGATTTTTATCCAATCCACTGCACGTGGGGAGGCACTGGTGGGAGCTGATCCGTTGCAAGACTGTGGCTCTGTGTAATCAGTGCTGGTGCGCACCCCACCTATATGGGGGGACCTTGGCTCCCAGGTCATGGGCAGGGCCCCCCATCCTCTGATGTCAGAGGGACATCTAACATCGTCACCTGTTGTGGAGTTGGAGGGTAGAAATAGAGAGGACCCAGGATTCAGGGCTTAGGGAGAGGGCCTCTGATAGGGGGGATAAGGGGAGTTTTTCACTGTGTGGCCATGCATGCGTCTGTTGGAGTGGCAGGATCTTCATGTGGGTTTGCGTGTGGGGACGTGGGAGAGCTCACTGCAGGTGGATGAGACCAAGAGCCCATACTCTCTCCTCCCTGGATGCAGTATTCTGTGCACCTGACCTTAAGCTGACAGGTTGGAACCCCCCAGTTCATAGATTTTAGTTTTTGTTAAGCCCTTTTTGTAAAACACTAACCTCAGCTAAGGGGAAAGAAGTAAGAAAAAGAAAAAGAGCTGAGTTCAGCAGCTGCAGTTAGCTGTATTTTTCATCGTGCATCAGCAAGTTGGGACCACAAATAATCTGGTCTTATATGCTCCAGTGATGCTGCTGTTAAGACTTTGCCCTCCTCCTAAGGCACTGTACTCCTGGGAGCCTACATGGCTCCCTTCCCTGGCTCCTGGCTCAGGTGGCCAGGAGGTGGGCGGACAGGGCAGGGAGTCCAAGTAGGAGGACGGGCACAAAGAGGGAAAAGCGCTGGCTAGCAAGGGGGTATGTAATTAATTTCTGAATGGTTTCTGGGATCAGCTAAACATTTCCTTTTAACTGGTTCCCCCCAGTCTCATATCCTTTGTTAGTTCAGGAAAAATGTCATTTATAATGGATGTTGCCTTGATAAATTGCTCCAGAGAAGCACAGCGTTCTCATTAGTCTATATAACGAGAAAGACTCCTAGTGGTGACATAGCTGCCCAGATATTTGCCTGCTAGGAAAAATATTTGTCTACGCAGTTTTCTCTAGAAGGCTTGGAATGGAGGGCTCAGTGCCCCCTGAAGCCTGCGGCTCTGAGAATGTATTTTCTCTGTACTTTTTTAGAACAGACTCCAGCCACACCTGGCCCTCTCTGCTTCCTGTTGGGTCCGGGATATGGTGGGCAGGATCCAGCCCACGGTACTCACACCACTCTCTTTCTCCCCGCTTTGCTTCCTGTATTGAAAGCTGAAGAGAATTTGGGTCCAATTGGACTGTGTTTTTCTTTCTTTCTTTTTTTTTTTTTTTTTTTTTTTTTTTTT
>CAUYLG010078917.1:0-45728 GCA_963573385.1 Cacajao melanocephalus | reverse complement strand
GTGTAAATTAGTTCAACCATTGTGGAAGACAGTGTGACACTTCCTCAAGGACCTAGAAATAGAAATTCCATCTGACCCAGCAATCCCATTAGTGGGTATATATCCAAAGGATTATAAATCATTCTATTATAAAGACACATGTACATGTATGTTCATTGTGGCACTGTTTACAATAGCAAAGACCTGGAACCAACCCAAACGCCCATCGATGATAGACTGGACAAGGAAAATGTGGCACATATGCACCATGGAATACTATGCAGCCATAAAAAATGATGAGTTCATGTACTTTCTAGGGACATGGATGAAGCTGGAAACCATCATTCTCAGCAAACTGACACAAGAACAGAAAAATAAACACTGCATGCTCTCACTCATAGGTGGGTGTTGAGCAATGAGATCACACAGACACAGGGAGAGAAGCATCATACACTGGGGTCTGTTGCGGGGGAATAGGGGAGGTATGGCAGGGGGTAGGGAGGTTGGGGAGGGATAACATGGAGAGAAATGCCAGATATAGGTGATGGGGGGATGGAGGCACCAAACCACATTGCCATGTATGTACCTATGCAACAATCCTGCATGTTTGTACATGTACCTCAGAACCTAAAGTGCAATAAAAAATATATATAAACAAAACAAAAAAAATGTACATTATGTATATTTCAGACTCAACCTCAATTAAAATTTCTCCTTCTGTATCTTTGTGATGGTTAATTTTATGTGTGCCCTTGACTAGGCTAAAGGATACCCAGATAGCAGGTAAAATATTATTTCAGGGTGTGTCTGTGAAGGTGTTTCCAGAAGAGATGAGCTTTTGAATCAGCAGACTGAGAAAGGATGCTTTCACCAATCCAGATGAGCATCAGCTAATCCTTTGAGGGCCCTTTTAAGAAGGCTGAGGAAGGGTGAATTCACCTCTCTGCTTAAACTGGGACTTCCATCTTCTCCTGCCCTCAGACACCAGTGCTTCAGGTTCTCAGGCCTTCAGACTTGAACAGAGATTTACACTATTGCCCTCCCTGTCCCCACCATGTTCTCAGGCCTTTGGAATCAGTCTGAGACTTACACACTTGGCTCTCCTGGTTCTCAGGCCTTTAGACTAAATTACACTGCTGGCTTTCCTAGTTTTGCAGCTGGCAGATGGCATATCATGGAACTTCTAGGTCTTCATAATCACATAAGCCAAATTCTATCAAAAATTATTTTGTTCTATTTCTCCAGAGAACTGTGATTAATACAATCATATAGTCCATTTTCTGTGTAGTAATAGGTGTGTATTCTTTCATCTTCCCAGCACTCTTCCCTTTTCTGGCACAGCCCCACCCGTTCCCATTTCCATCTTCTTTTAGGACATACACCTCCCTCACACCACTACATGGTTCCAGTGAGAACTGCCAATCACAAGACCCCATCCACTGAGCAGAGAGACTGCATGTGACCTGAGCTGGACCTTCCTCAGCATCTGCAAATTGGGACTTACAAAAAAGGGACAATTCTTCTCTGGTATCAAGGATTAGGATCCGAGTCTGAGGAGGAGGTGACCTTGTGGAGGAGGTCTGTAGGAAAATATGCTGAAAGGAGTGAAAGTTAAAAGAGAGAGCGACTTGGCCAGGCACAGTTGCTAACGCCTGTAATCCCAGCACTTTGAGAGGCCGAGGCAGGCAGATCGCCAGGTCAAGAAATTGAGACCATCCTGGCTAACATGGTGAAACCCCATCTCTACTAAAAGTACAAAAAAATATCCGTGCATGGTGGCGTGCACGGTCTCAGCTACTCAGGACGCTGAGGCAGAAGAATCGCTTGAACCCAAGAGGCGGAGGTTGCAGTGAGCCAAGATCATGCCGCTGCACTCCAGCCTGGGCAACAGAGCAAGACTCCGTCTCAAAAAAATAAAAATAAAAATAAAAAGAGAGAGAGAGAGAGACTTGAAGGCACCTAAGTCTCTGTTTCCAGTAATCCTGGAGACCCAGTTCTATCTTTGCTCTTTCCTTTTGCCTGCACTAAAAGGAAGCATTTGAAGTTACATTTCTGTTACTTGTATGAAAAGGGTCCTATTTAATATAGATTATCTCACTAATCCTTTCATTAAGATTATACTACGAAGAGGAAATCCCAGCCCAATCATTTTTCATTTGATTAGCAAATATGGACCCCCGCAAAAAAAAGTTTAGTTCTAAGAGAATCTGAACCATTGGCCAATTGGTGGTGAGAGCTTCCATCACATCAGGGCTTCCATCCAGGCAGATCTTCACATGCAAAAGCTCTTCTTTGCTCTTATGGCTCCTGAATACAGATGAGCTCACCAGCATGATCTCACTTCAGAGAGCATTCAGATGAAAGGAAGTGTACTCTCGGTGAGTCAAGGGGCGAGGCCAGACGCCCACCTCTCGTCAAGTTTCCAAGCAGAGAAAACCGAAGAGCGAGCCAGGAGCAGTGGCTCACGCCAGTAATCACAGTACTTTGGGAGGCTGAGGTGGAAGGATCACTTGAGCCCAAGTAGTTTGAGACCAGCCTGGGCAACATAGTGAGACCTTATCTCTAGCAAAAGACACACACACACACACACACACACACACACACACACACACACTCTCACAAACTGGGGAAAGATTCTAAAATCAGCTCACACTTCAGGCTGGTAAACCATGCTTCTGATACCTGTGGAAGATCAGCCTTGAGGCCCTGAAGCTGACTCCACAAATAGCTCGGCGCTCCCCCACAGTGCTCATTGCTTTGTGCTGCAATAACAGCCACTCCTTTCTCTGGTTTGGGTCCAACAAACAATCCTTCCTTTCTCCTCTAATACCAGCCTCTCTGTAGTGAGCTCATGTCGTCCTCCCTCTCTCTTCCTCTCCCTCTGACTCAGGTGCTCAAAGCTTTAAGAAATAAAAACCTGTTGGACCAGCCAGACTGGAATCATCAACTTCAAATGGGCCAGCCCTTCCGTGAAAGGGAATCTCACTTTCATTGTTAGCACCAAGGCTCTGAATTACTTAACCTGGCCATGAAAAGTCCCAAACCCAATTCTTTCTTTCATCAGCAAAAACAATAGTTGTTAGATGTCTTTAAAAGGAAAAGAAACAAAATTACCCTGACATTTCCACATGGTGAAAAGCGACGTCATCCATGTAGTTTTAAAACTGAACACTTGGACTCAGGGAGAGGAGCATCACACACTGGGGGCAGTTGGAGGGGGTAGGGGAGAGACAGCAGGGCGAGGGGTGGGGAGGGAGAGGAGGGTGGGGAAGGATAACATGGGGAGAAATGCCAGATATAGTATGCACCTAAAGTAAAATAAATAAATTTAAAACAAGCAAAAAAAAACTGAGCAATGAGGTGATTCCTTCTTCCCTGTAGTGTTTTTAAACATAGTTTTGTTTTGGTTTTTGGCTTTGATTATAACACAAAATATTTTAAGGGAGCCAAATTCAGAAATATAAGTGCCATCAACAGAAAGGATTTAAACACAATCATCTTGATATGTGAAGCACCAAACATAAAACCTGTATATTTTAATTTTTCAATAAATATCTGCAGAATTTATCATAAAGTGGTTTTCCAGTGGTGAAATAAGAATCAGAAATAAAAATTTGTTACCAAATATTTGAGGTGTAAAGGAGTCACTGTTGTCCAAACTGAAAAACAATTCACTAGATCTCTAATCTCTCAGAATTTTTAAATAAAAACCTGGATTTTTAATCACTTTTGCTGAAAAATAAAATCTTTATCTTAGCTATCAGGGAAAATAAAAACATTTTCAGAGGTGAGGGAGCTGTCTCTCTTCTCTCCAAGCAGGACCCTTAAAATCAAGTTGATTACCTTGCTCTCCCAGACCAAAGATGATTTCATCAAACAATTCTTGACAGTCTCAAGTCAAGTTCATTTTGCTTCTGACCCACTGGTGATGTTCCTGTGAGGCCTTGGTACATATACTTCTTGTGATAAACATCCTTAGATTTGTGCAGGAGGGCAGAGGAAAAGAATTTGTTAAGGAAAAAAATTCCTGGATTTGGAGTTGAACCTGCACTCATCATCAGGCAGTCTATGAAACAAGACAAATAAATTGAGTATAGCAATATTTTTTCAGCATTATTGTCCTAACTGGCCAGTAAGCTTGGAGAGTGGTTTTAAGTGGTTTGGCTGGTCTTCTTCTGGAGAGTAGTTATCCATGAAGAGATGATTAGTTTTCAATTACATGTAATGAATACTCACTTGGGTTTCTTTGCCCCACTCCCTTTTCTTCCCCCATATCCAACCTCTGGGATAATGAACTCTCTGTAAACTATCCCAATACTCAACTAAAAAAATTCATGACAAGAAGATACAATCATATGGCTAGCTCTGTTGGTATTTGTGAGTTCTTGGGAAAATCATTTCCGCCAAGTATTATTGAAAATGCCCTGGCATAAAGTGTGTAATTGGATTGTTTGTAACTCAAAGGATAAATGCTTGAGGGGATGGATAACCCATTCCCCATAATGTGGTTATTTTACATTGCATGCCTGTATCAAAGCGTCTTATGTACCCCATAAATATGTATACACAGTATGTACCCATGAACATTTTTAAAAATTGAAAAAAAATTTAAGAACAAAAAACATCAGTCAATTTAAAATTTTTTAAAAGAAAAAAAAAGAAAATGCCCTAGCAACTTCCAGCCAAAGAAAGATCTAGAAACAGTTATGGTTCACTACATATTCAAGCCCCTAAATAAAGATATAGAAATGTAATGTATCAGCCAGCCCCCTGAGGGCTAGGCCTTCCTGTATTTTGAAATGAAAGAGGCCAGGTGCTGTGACTGGCACCTGTAATCTCAACATTTTGGGAGCCAAGGCAGGAGGATCACTTGAGCCCAGGAGTCCAAGACCAGCCTGGACAATATGATGAGGCCTCATCTCTACAAAGAAATTTTTGAAAACTTAGCCAGGCATGATGACACATTGCCTATGGTCCCAGACACTCAGAGGCTGAGGTGGGAAGATTGTTTGAACCCAAGGCTGTAGTGAGCAGTGTTCACACCATTGCACTCCAGCCTAGGTGACAGAGCGAGACCTTGTTTCAAAAGACAAATCAATAAATGAGAGGCAGTGAGTTCTGTAATCAACTTTACATCTTACTTTAAAATTCACTGACTTAATGCTTCCTGAGACTGATTCACTTCTGATAATGCTTCTTGTAAAGAAAAGACAAGTAAAATCAAATTTGAGAATAAGAGATGTTAATGTATGAAAGTAAGTTTGCACAGCTAGGCAATGACAGAGAAGGAATTGTAAACTCAAGTCTTTCTGACCCCAGAACCCACATACAATTTTGCTACTTTGCCTCTTATGAGATAATGTGGATCCAATGCATACACAATATCTCCAAATGGTTTTTAGCCCCTTTAATTTTTTTTTAAGGATAGCAAACATTTCTATAGCCACCACTGAGTGTTTTCATCAACGACACAGTACAGTCCATTAAGAGAATCCAAGCAAATGAATTTCCAGTCTGTCTTAGGTCATTCAGTTCTCAATTCTCCTATCAATCTAAAGTAGCAAAATCTGATCATTCTTTCTATTTGCCTCTGGAATGTGTTTTTTTATTTTGAAAATTAGTGCTTCTCATGTTCCAGTAATTCACAACAACTCAAATGTTTTAAATGAAGCCAGGCTGTGAAGGAACTTGAGAGGAAGTAGAAAACTGCCAATGATTGCTCCCAACTCATCCCTGCTCACTCCATTCCATGCACAGCTGGCCTAACATAAAGCACCATCCCAAATTTAGTATAAAATTCATTCTAAAGACTCTTTCATGTCATATCATCATCTAGCTGGATAACAATATGGGCTTTTAATTTCCTCTTCTAAAATTTTACACTATCCAAAAATTAAATCAAAATGTTTCTTCAGAATCTCCTGGTCTCTTTTTTAACTTGATGAAGCCAGCAGCTTGCATCCACTTACCACAGTGACAAAAACAAGATGGAAAATGAATCTAACTGCTATTTATATATAGCATCACAACATGAGCTGTGTTTTCTAAGTTGGCTGAAAGGGGTGGAATCTTGGTGAGCACGGCCAGCTGCTTTCAAATTTCCTGATAAAAGTTTTCTTTATGTGATTATCTGTCTTTTGAAGAGAAGGAGCATACTTCAATGCCAATGTAGTGTTAACTTAAAATATTTACATGTAACACTCTAAAAGGTTATAACAGTTAACAAAGGTATACTACACAACAATACAAAAAGATCTAACTACTGATACACACAATAGCATGGAAGAATCTCACAGACATTAAGTTGAGTGAGAGACGTGGACTGGGGCCTGACAGGAGTGGGTTTGGCGGGAGGGTGAGCATCAGAAAGAATAGGTAATGCATGTAGGGCTTAATACCTAGGTGATGGGTTGATCTGTGCAACAAACCACCATGGTATACATTTACCTATGTAACAAACCTGCACATCCTGCACGTGTACCCCTAAACTTAAAATAAAAGTTGAAGATGTAAAAAAAAGTTGAGTGAAAGAAGCCAGAAACCAAAGAATACATACAACATGATTCCATTTAAATGAGCTCTTTCACAGAACTCAAAACTGGTTAACTGGTTATTATAGTGTGGAGGCTGGGAGGGATATTGTTAGGGAAGGGATCAAAGGAAGCTTTGGTACTGGAAGTGTTCTGTATCTCTATCTGGGTCCTGGGTTACATGGAAGATATACAACATATATTATATATATAATTTATGTATATGTAAAGCCTTTGAGCTACGTACTTTAGATCGGTGCTCCTTAAAGCCTCTACTCAATATACTAAAGTACACAAATATAAACATAAATATGAATACATAAATAAAAACATTTTCTAAAAAGTTCAGCATTAGCCATATATCAGAAAAAATGTGAAATGACTCATGCATTAAACTTTACTGACAACTTTGTTTTTTTTGTGTACACAGACTTCTTTAAATGATACTTACAGACCTGCAATTCCTTATCTGCAGTTATGAAATCCATAAACAAAAACCTTGAAAACCAAGAGTTTTCCAACTGACATGAAGTTATTTAATATATTTACTTCTTCCACATTCTACCTAGTACAAATATTCATATTTCTCACTATGGAAATATTAATCTTATTTCTTGGGTATTGTTCATATCCTCATAGTGGTGATATATAACATACAGTTATGTATCAAATGCATGTACAAATATTATATTTGTGACATTCAAAAGTGTTCTAAATTTCTAAATGCATCTAGTCCCATTGGTTTCAGATAAGAATATTGTAAAACTTTATTATTTGAAGGTGCATTTGAAAAGATTTAACTAGTGTACTAACCCTAAGATTTCACAAATATTGCTTAAGACGAGGTTAAATTTATTTAAGAAAATTGTGCTGAGTTACCAAAAAACATTTTAAGTAAATTATAAGGTGGTTCACAGCCAAAACTGGAAAAATGGCACAGGAATAACTAAAGTTTAAGAAACATTCTTCTATCATGTTCAAAAAGATTTCAGCATATCCACACAAAGGGCCCAATCACCTACATAAGACAGAGGGAGAGGGCAGTGACTTCATTGCATTTTTCCCAGCACCAAACATGACCTTGTAGAGGGTATCATTAAACAAAGGCTTGCTGGGTTGAATTGAACTCCAACATCCTGCATCCTTTGACCTCTGTTACACATCATTCCAGAAAAGGAAAAAATGAACATTTTTTAAAAATAAAGTTTAAGACCTTTGGAAAATAGCCCTTTGGTTTCATTTAGCTGATTGTAAGAAAAAAATAGAATCACATCTTGGTTTTTACCTTTAACTTTAGTGTCTGTCTCTATTTGATGCTCTCAAAGACTCAAATAAATTGCTAAGTCCCTACTGTTCATTCTATTCATACAAGAACAAAAATCTATGAACAATCCACATGAAATTCACTACTGACTCAGATTTGCTCTGGGAAAAGATTTTCTTTTTTTCTGTGCTGACTCTACATTGCACCACACTTTTGAACTACTGCTCTCATATTTATTCCCTTTATTTCCTTATGTTTCCCCCCAAGGAAAGGAACTCATTGTCTGTATTCTGCCCAAATATATTCTGGAAGCACTAAAGTGTTTGCCTCATGCTTCTGTATCAGTTTCAAGGTAATCATAAATCAAGAGTCTGTGGACCAAGTGCTCAGACAAAAAACATGCCTTTGAAAAACTCACAGCATCACTTTCCACAAGCAGCTGCAGCTTCTAATTAATGGCTTAGGAGTCTTTCACACCTCCTTTTGAATCCAGTGCATTTGAAGTAATAAAACAGGGAGCAGTTTATAGACAGGAAATATTAAAATATTTAATTGCTTTTTTTATCCTTGGCACAAGGCAGACAGCCTCAAGCTTTCTATAACACATGAATAAAGGACACCTGCCCATGCTTGAATGGACATGAACCAGAGAATTGCTAAATTGGATACATCTGTGACTAAACCTCCGCTTTTAAACCCGTATCAAGCCCATTTCTTTTTATTAGTTCTAACCATTTTACTCCAATTACCTTTCTTCTTTCTTCTCCTTGTCCAGGTTACAACAAAACACAAAAGAATAAATTGATATCATGCCCAAGATGATCACCTAATCTATCCCAAACAGAAACGGCACACAGCTTGAACACTGAATATTATTCCCATTGTCCAGTTTTATAACCCAAACCGTTAAATCCTTCTCAGACTCTAAATGTTAAGGATACTAATGGAAGCACTAAATTTTTTTCACAAGTCTCTGTATATGGCAGAGAAAGGCAGCCTGTTGTCAAGTCCCAGCTCTGCCAATTGCTAGTTGAATGACTTTAGACATGTAACTCTGTTTTTCTGAGCTTTAGTTCCCTCCTCTGTAAAATGGAGATAGCCAGTAGTGACTCTCACATGAGGTGGTTTTGAGCACTAAATGAGGTATCAGTTGTTAAGTGTTGGTTCGATATTTGGCACTCTGTGAGGCCTCAGTGTTAGTTGTCCTTTTATTATGATCCAGTCCAAAACAATTGTTCATTAAAGCAAAAGAAGATATGACAAGCATCCTTCTATAAACAACTAAGAGTAACACGAGAGTCTCTTGCTAATATTTGTATTGACTTTTTTATTGCTACATAACACATTTCCACAAACATTGTATAAACAACACCCACTGGATAGCTCACAGTTATGCAGTCAGAAGTCTAGCATGGCATGACTGGGTTCTTTTCTCAGGGTATCACCAACAGAAATCAAAATGTCAACAGGGCTGAGTTTTTATCTAAAGACTCTGAGAAATGATCTGCTTCCATGCTCATGTGGTTATTGGCTGAATTCATTTCTTTGTGGTTATAGTATTGAGGTCCCTATTTCTTTGCTGACTGGCCCCAAAGGGGCCTCTCTCAGCTCTTAGAGACCACTCTGAGCCCTTTCCCATGTGAATCCCTTCACTTTCAAAGTCAACAAAACAGAATCTTTCATATTGAATCCCTACAATGCTTCAATTCTCTCCAACTTCTGCTATCAGCCAGAAGAAAACTCTGCTTTAAAAGAGGCCATGTGTTCAGATTAGTTCAGCCTAGATAATCTCCTTATTTCAAAGCAAATTGATTAACAAACTGAATTTCATATGCAAAAATCTCTCTTGCCACATAACATGATATAATCATGGAGTAACACCCAAGAGCATAGATTATGGAGGCTGTCTTAGAATTCTAGTGAAAATAAAATTTTAATACTGAGGATCAGGATGAAAAAAACATAAATCATATTGTAAGGCAGAGCCAGGAAGATTTGTGGCAGCCTCCTAATAACTCTTTCTAGTCTTTGCTGCCTTCAAATTCAATCTTCATAGAGCTGCCTGTATTAAATATCTAAAGCATATTTTGTAAGCTCTTCATTGCCTGTGAGATCAAGTTTAAATGTCTTAACCTGACCCACAAACCCTCCATGGTTTGGCTGGTCTCTCAAACCTCTTGCTGATTCCGTAGTTATGCTTTATGCCTCAGAAACACCAAGTTGCGTATAGTTTCCCTCATTCACCATGATGTTTCTTACCTCTGTGCCTTTATTTAAGCTGTGCTCTCCACCGGGGACACCCTCTGTGTTCTCACTATATCTTTATCCAGGTAACTCCTATTCATCCTTTAATTTTGCTCAAGCATGACTTGATTTACTCATCCATTTATCCAAAAAAATAACTATCAAACATCCACTCTATGCCAGAGACTAGAGTGCAGCTATATATGCCCACAGTCTCTGCTTCCAGAGAGCGTGCACTGTAGTTCGGGGCATAGATAATTCAACAAATGATTACAGTCCAGTGAAAAGTACAGTGAATGGAGGGGACCTGGAGCACCTACAATAAGGCACTTAGGCAAAGTCAGATATTTTCTGGAAGAAGTGACGTCTAAGCCAAGACCTAAAACATGAGTAGGAGTTAGCAAAGTAAAAGACAGGAGAAGGGAAGGTTTCAGACAAGAGAATAGCATAATAATACATAAATAATACATAAACACATTCTGTATCCGAAAGAACACAGGTTTTGATTTTGGTTTTTGTTTTGAGAAAGAGTCTTGTTCTGTCACCCAGACTAGAGTGCAGTGGTGCTACCTCAGCTCACTGCAACCTCCACCTCCTGAGTTCAAGCAATTCTCCTGCCTCAGCCTCCTGAGTAGCTAGGATTACAGGTCCGTAGCACCACACCTGGCTATTGTGTATTTTTAATAGAGATAGAGTTTCGCCATGTTGGCCAGGATGGTCTCAAAATCCTGACCTCAAAAGATCCATCCACCTCGGCCCCCCCAGAGTGCTGGTATTACGGGCATTAGCCACCATGACTGGCCAGAACATGGGTTTTTAAGACAGTCAAAACAGCTCAACCTGACTGGGGTATGGTGTGTTGAAGGCAATACAGGAGCTTTCTCCTGGGCAACGTGGAGCCAGTGAAAGGTTTAAGGTTAGATTTCTGTTTTACAGACAGCTCCCCTAACCAGCCTGCAGCTAATAGATTGGAGGAGGGACTGACAAGAAGAGAAAAAACCAGCAGAGAGGTCCAAGGCAGTCATCCAAATCAGAGAGGAGATTGACTGGTTTCATGTAGGGGCAACAGAGATTGAGAGAGATGGACAGATTTGAGAGAAAACACCACCTACAAGAATTTGGTGATGAATCAGATGTTAAGGATGAGGGAGGGTGATGTCCATGTTTCCAGCTTGGGCAACAGGGTGGATGCCAGTGTCTGTCACGGACAGCAAGAACATGGGTGGAGAAGCGGTTTTGTGGGGGAAGATAATTGTTGCCACATGGCTTCTGGGATAGCCAGTAATTTACAGAGACTATTTCAATTCTTTCTAGCCCACCTGTATGATTCAACTACATTAAGCAAGAAAAGAAGCCCATTTGTTGAGTGTAGGAGCAAGAAGGGAGAATTTAGAAATGTCACCAGTCACTTCTTCCCCTAATTATCCACCTCTTGGCCCAAAGTAGAAGATTTTCATCATATGGGACTTCTTACTCAGCCTCAGTGAGGATAGCGGAGGATGATGGTGATGACCATTCACGTTTGCTCTTTTCTCTGACAATTGAGCTCTTCCCCCAGATATCTGCCTGGCTCCCTCCTTTCTTGGCTTCATTCAGGTCTCTGCTTAAATATCATCTGATTAAAGGGGACTTATCGACCACCCTTTCTAAAGAGAAAAATCTTTCTCCCATACCCCAGCACTCCCTCATTTGCTTTATTTTTCTCACAGCACTTTTCACCACCTCACAGAAAGAGAGAGAGAGCAAGAATGTGTGTGTGTGTGTGGTGTGTGTGTGTGTGTGTGTGTGTGTGTGTGTTTCTGCTTTGGAAGAATATAAGTTCCCCCAATGGCAAGGACTGTATTCACTCCTGAATCTCCATCTCCAAAACAGTATTTGCCACATAGTGAGCACCAGTAAATATTTATTGAGTGGACGAATGCAGGAATAAAGTCTGATGCTAAGAAGATTGATCTTGGCTGAAGAAAATTATGTAGAAATCATCAGGATAAAAATGGTATTACAATCATAATGGACAAGTTTCTCAGGAAGAAAACACAGAGTTACAAGAGGTCTCTGGGCAATTCCAACATTTACCAATCCTTAAATGATGAGCTGTAAAGGAAGAGCCTGCGAAACAATGAGAAGGCAGAGGGAGGGAAGCAGAGGGAGAACCAGAAAAGTAAGGGAGTCAGAGGAACCAAGGAAGGAAGGTGAGCACACAGAAGGTGTCAACAGCAGCAAATGCAACCAAGAAGACAAATAAGAAAAGGGCTGGAAATTCTCTGTTGTATTTAGCAACCAAGATGCCATTACTGACCTGGGTTGAGAGCAGTTTGAGGGAGAGGTCAAGATGAGGACCAGATTTCAGTGGACTTGGGAATGAAAGGCAAGAGAGAACAGATTTAAAAAAAAGAAGAAGAAGTAGACAAGGGAGGTGGCTGGAGGGATGCAGAGCTAAAAAGAGTGATTTTTCTCAAGATGGTGGAGACTTGAACAAATTTAAAGGTTGGTGGGAACGACACAGTAGAGAGGAAGAGGTTTAAGATAAGAGAAAGCAAAGGATAATCAACACTGGAGATCTCTAAAGTACAGGAAGGGAGGTTTCCTTCTTCCGGAAGCCTCCTCTGACCTCTCCCTACCCCTCCTCCTCTCCATCCTCCATACTGCAGGGCTGTGTCAACTGTGTTTGGGTCTATGACTGTGCTTATCCAGAGGAATTGTAACTAGGTTTATGTCGCTGTCATGCCACTAGGTTATGAGCTTAATTAGGGAAGGGATGACTTCAGATTCACCTTTTTATCCCTAAGAACTAGCACAAAATCTGGTGCATAAAAAATACCCAATCAATATTTAATGAATGAATGCATAGATGAATGAGGCAATAGACAAGTAGACACAAGGACAGACAGACTCAATAAGTATGTATGTATGTAATGCCTACTATGCACCAGACCTTGCTCTGGGCTCTCATAATTGGCCAGTGCACAAAGCAAAACCCACAAACCAGTGAATTGAGGAAAAGACATGAAAATGTAGAGGAAAAAATAAAAACAGACTTCAGTCCAATGAAACATCATGAACCAGCACTTCATAAATTCAAGAATGTCGATGTTTTAGAAGGGACACCATGCTTCTTCACAGCCAATTGCTTTCATGTGGGAAGGGAGGATTTGCTTACCATTTACAGAGACTGAGTATAACCTTGTTCCCTCATTTCCTGTTTCTCATGATACTTGTAATCTATGAATCACTTGCTTGAATTTGCCTTTCTCCATAAGCTCTCAAAGGTGGGTTGCACTGGTTTGCCAGCTTTTTACCAAAAGAGAGGCATACATCCAAGCTCCCAGGGTACAGTGGAGTGAAAGCCCTGACTGTGGTTTACTCCAATGTGCCTTCCCCACTCAGGATTTCAGTCATCATTGTGTTCTCCTACCAAGGATAAACGGAAAAGATGAGAACACATGTGGACAAAAACTCATATGGACATTCCCCTGCAGTCAAGCAACCACTAAGAGCAGGGTTTTCTGGGCTATTCCTCAAACATTTCCAAACAGGAATGCCTATGTTTGAGTGATTAGTACACATATAGGAATAACCCAGGCCTCATAGACAGGAGTGACTGAAGCACCAACACACAACAATACTACTGTGATGCCAAGAAACTATTAATAAGGTCTCTTACGCAAGTGACAGAAAAGTTACCCAAACAAACATGTAAAGAAACACGGCAGTCTCTGTGCAGCATTTAAGAATCCACATTCCAGAGGTTCTTGGATATCAGATGCTAATCGAACACTTATTTTTTTCTTTCCTTACTTCTGTTACTGTGGTCAGATTTTCAAAAATAAGAATTGAATCCTTTCTTGGCTTTTCTTACTCTGGAACTCAGTTCCTCATCTTGGTTTGGCCCTTTACTTTCATCCAGTTATGGTTTTCTCCCAATGATATTATCCAATTGAGCAATCACTTCTACATGGATTGCTCCCAATTCTTTGGCCATGAGCTCAGACCTGCATTGTAATCTTCCAGCCGGATATCTGGATGTTTCTCCAATACCACAAAATAAACATGTTCAAAACCAAAGTCATCCTCTTCCTCTACAAAACCAGTTCTTCCACTTGACTTCCCAGCTTCTATTAATGGTGCCACTGTTCTACTGGCCAGAAACCTCAATCATCATTGACTCTTTCCTCTCTTTTATCCTTCCCTCTCATCCATTCTTAAATTCTATTGCAAAATTCTCTAAGACCCATTTCTAACATATCACTCTCATTTATCCTCCTTAATATTCAACTTTTTCTTTTATTTCCACTACCTTCACTCTAGTTCAAGCTCTTGTATCTTCTCACCTAGACTATTGCAAACACTATTACTGGGAAAATAAAATTCCATATTCTGATAGATTTATATTCAGTCTCTAGTTTTATTTCTTTCTAGATGTGTGGATTTGAGCAATTTTTCCAAACCCCCTAAAGCTTCAATTTGCTCCATAAAATGATGGGTCATTTCAGGAGTATGTAAGGCAATGTAAAGGTAGAGTGTCTAGTATGTAATAGTTCAATGGATCAATTACTCTTCCCCTAAAAAAGTGTTCTGATCGTGTCCTTTCCATACTCATAAACCTCAAATAACTTCCTTGTTTCTACAAAATAGGACCCAGTTACTTATGTGCCTTCTACAACACCACCCAAGCTATTTTTCTAGCTTCCATCTCTCAAACTGGCCTTTTCAGTCATCCCCAAACACACCCATGTGTTTACTATGATGATCTTTCCAACTGATACAACTTTCCCATTAATCTCTACCAGTCAAAATTCTACCATCCTTTAAGAAACAACTCAACTGCTACTCCCTCTGCGAGATCTAATTCTATAATCAAATATTTCTTCTGCTTTTAAATCTCCTTTGCTTTCTTAATATTGTATTTAAAATTTTTCATATTTGTATTCACAATAGTCTCATGTGTGTTTTTGTTTTATTCAAAGTATGGGACTGTGAACTGTCTCACTTCCTGTCATCTCTAAAGCCTAGTTCTTTTCACTTATTTAAAGCACAGAAAATGAGCTAAATTGATTTTAAGGACATATCCCTGGAAGAACAGCATTTATTTATCTGTTAGAATACTAACTTGACAAGGGCAATCATTTTTTACTATTTTAATCAATTATGTATCTCAAGCATCTAGAACAATTATTAGAATATAGTAGGTGCTCAAAAACTATCTTTTGAATGACTTTATAATCCAAGATTATCCTTTAAGCCAAGAAAAAAAATCCCATATAATCCAATTCTTTAAAGTTATGCCAGTTAGCAACACCTAAGCTCTCCAAAGTCTCTTATATTAGGGACATCATATTATTGACAGGAAATGGGCACCAAGTGTCCACCCAGTGAGAGAGTACCTAAAGAAAGAGAGCCCTATCCATCTGCCCTTGGAGGCCCTTACCCAAACAGCCTTCTCTACAGCTGCCTGACCTATTCCAATTACCCAACATGCATCTTTCTATCTGGCTTAGACACTGGGCCTGCGCTTTGTCAGGGGCATAAATTAAAACCCAAGAGAACAATCACAGGAACACTGGCCTCTGAAGTCAAGGCCAGCCGGCAGTATGATGCAGGCACCGAATGTCACCTTCCTTTCCTTCAGTCAGAATCCTAAACCACTTGCCAGCCCAGCCAGAGACAAAAAAACACTATTAGGCTGTTGGCCAAAATCCTCAAGCAGTCCACAGATACGATTTTGCTAACTCTAACACAGCTTTAAACTGTGCCTATATAGATCTAGCCTGTTCACTCCCTACCGTGGTGGGCTGGGGGAAAATAACAGGTGAAGAGATGAAAACCTGAAAGTCAGACCTGCCTCTGAATGCTGGCTCCACCATCAACAGGCAATGTAGTTGTGGATATAGTTTCAGCCTCCAAGGCTTTGGATTTCTTATCTCTAAAATAATACTTACCTTATAGCATTGTTATAAGAATTAATGCCAATATATGTAAAGCAGCGGGCACCTAGCTATCACTGTTGGTGTTATTACTATTATTAGACTAGAGATCAAAAAGAATAACGACAGGGATTAAGCCAGCTTTCCTAACACAATCCTAAGAATTTAACATGACCAATTCTCTTGAATATGGCTCATTTTGTCCCTTTGAAGAATAATGACAAGTTTCTAAGAAAAATAATCAAGGGTGAATATTAAGCATTCTAAAACACAACTGACAATAAAAACCTTCAGATGAATTTTCAGAACTTATCTTTCCTAACCCTGGAAGAAAGTTCAGGGGCTTGACCTCATTTTCCCTCATCTCCTGAACCTCAAGACTCTAATGCCCTTGAGGTCTCCGCACCTCTATGTCACTGTCATCTACAAGGGTCCCCCTCTTCTCAGCAGTTTGCCTTCAGTTTTTAACATCCCTTCATCGGCCTTCTCTTTCCATAGCTCCCTCACCCCCCACCACACACTCCAAACTACCTCAGCCACTCTGCTGCCTCCTCCACCCCTACTCAAACCCACTCTCACCTTCATTCCTATAACTGCCAGGCCCCAGGTAGAAGGGTGAGGGGCAAAAGAATGAAGTTCTTTTGTTTACAACAGCTACAATCTGCCAAAAAAGCCAGCAGCTCTACACTTGCTCAACTGTCACCCATTGTTTTTACTCTGCTGACTGAAAAGTAAAGTTCCTGGTTTGATTGCATCTGAAACACATACTTTCTAAGGTTTATTTTGTATTCTCTACGTTTTTAATTTTTTCAGTTTTTAATTGTTGTGGGTACACAGTAAGTGTATATATTTATGAGGTACAGGAGATATTTTGTACAGGCATGCAATGCATAATAATCATAAATAGGGTATCTATCACCTCACGCATTGATCTCTTGTGTTTCAATAATTCAATTATAGTCTTTTAGCTATTTTTAAATGAACAGTTAAATTATTTTTTACTATAGTTACCCTGTTGTGCTAGCAAAAACTACATCTTATTCTTTCTATTTTGTTGTACTGATTAACCACCTCCCCCACCCCTCCACCTTTCAACTCCTGACTACCCTTCCCAGCCTCTTAGAAGATAAAATGCTTCTACATTTTATCTCCGTAAGTTCAATTGTTTTAATTTTTAGCTCCCACAGATAAGTGAGAATATGCAATGTTTGTCTTTCTGTGCCTGGCTTATTTCACTTAACATAATGACCTCCAGTCCCAACCATATTGTTGCAAATGACAGGATCTCATTTTCTTTATGACTGAATAGTACCTTCTTGCATATATGTACCAAATTTTCTTCATCCATTTGTCTGTTGATAGACACTTAAGTTGCCTCCAAATCTTGGCTATTGTGAAGAGTGCTACAATAAACATAGGAGTGCAGATATCTCTTCAATATACTGATTTCCTTTCTTTTAGGTAGGTAACTAGAAATGGGATTGCTGGATTGTATGGTAGTTCTATTTTTACTTTTTTGAGGAGCTTCCAAACTGTTCTCCATAGTGATTGTATTGATTTATATTCCCGCCAACAGGGTGTGAGGGTTCCCTTTTCTCCACACTCTCACCACCATTTGTTATTGCCTCTTTTCAATAAAAGCAATTTTAACCGTAATGAGATGTTATCTCATTATTGTTTTGACCAATGACATTGAGCACCTTTTCATATACCTGCTTGACATTTGTATGTCTTCTTTTGAGAAATGTCTGTTCAGATCTTTTTCTCATTTTTAATTGGATTACTAGATTTTTTTCCTATAGAGTTGTTTGAGCTCCTTATATATCCTGGTTATTAATCCCTTGCCAAATGGGTAGTTTGCAAATATTTTCTCCCATTCTGTGAGTTGTCTCTTCACTCTGTTAATTGTTTCCTTTGCTGTGGAGAAACTTTTTAACTTGATGTGATCTCATTTGTCCATTTTTGCTTTTGTTGCCTGTGCCTATGGGGTATTAATGAAGAAGTCTGTGCAGTCCAATGTCCTGGAGAATTTCTCCAATGTTTCTTTCAGTAGTTTTTTTAATAGATAATTTGAGATCTTAGATTTTCTGAGTCTTTAATCCATTTTGATTTGACTTTTGCATAAGACAAGAGAGGGTCAAGTTTCATTCTTCTGCATACAGATATTTAGTTTTCCCAGCACTATTTATAGAAGAGACTATCCTTTTCCCAATGTATGTTATTGGCACCTTTGCAGAAAATAAGTTTACTATAGATATATGGATTTATTTCTAGGTTCTCTATCTGTTCCAGGGGTCTATGTATCTCTTTTTATGTCAGTACCATACTGTTTGGTTACTATAGCTTTGTAGCATAATTTGAAGTCAAGTAATGTGATTCCTCCTCTATTTTGTTCTTTTTGCTTAAGATAGCTTTGGCTATTCTGGGTCTTTTGTGGTTCCATATAAATTTTTGGATTGTTTTATCCTATTTCAGTCAATAACTTCATTGGTATATTGATAGGGATTACATTGAATCTGTAGATTGCTTTGGGTAGTACAGACGTTTTACCAATATTGATTCTTTCAATCCATTAACATAAAATATCCTTTCAATTTTTTGTGTCCGCTTCAATTTCTTGCATCTATATATATATAGATATATATATATAGATATATATATACACACACACATATATATACACAGAGAGAGAGAGAGAGAGATACTTTTTTTTGGGGGGGGGGGACAGAGTCTCACTGTCTCCTAGGCTGGAGTGCAGTGTCATGATCTTGGCTCACTGCAACTTTCTGCCTCCCAGGCTCAAGCGATTTTCCTGCCTCAGCCTCCCATGTAGCTGGGATTACAGGCACCCACCACAAAGCCCAGCTAATTTTTTGTATTTTTACTAGAGACAAGGTTTCACCATGTTGGTCAGGCTGGTCTCGAACTCCTGACCTTGTGATCTGCCCACCTTGGCCTCCCAAAGTGCTGAGATTACAGGCATGAGCCACCGCACCCGACCATATCCATATTTTAGAGTTTTCCTTGGAAAGTCTTTCACTTCTTTGGTTAATTCCTAGGTATTTAATTTTATTTGTAGCTATTGTAAATGGAATTATTCTTGATTTCTTTTTCAGATTGTTCATTGTTAGCATATAGAAATGCTACTGATTTTTGTATGTTAATTTTGTATGCTGAAACTTTACTGAATTTGCTTATCAGTTCAAATAGGTTTTTGGTGGAGTCTAGGGTTTTCCAAATATAAGATTATATTATCTGCAATCAAGGATAACTTGACTTTTTTCTTTACAGTCTGAATGTCCTTTATTTCTTTCTCTTGTCTGATTGCTCTGGCTAGGGCTTCCAGTGCTAGTCTGAATAACAGTGGGGACAGTGGGCAGCCTTGTCATGTTCCAGATCTTAGAGGAAAGGCTTTCAGTTTTTTCCCATTCAGTATGAGACTATCTGTGGGTCTGTTGTATATGGCTTTTATTATGTTGAGGTATGTTCCTTCCATACCCAGGTTTTTTGAGCGTTTTTATCATAAAGGGATGTTGAATATTATCAAATGCTTTTTCAGCATCAATTGAAATTATCATACAGTTTTTGTCCTTTATTCTGCTGATATGATGCATCACATTGATTAATTTGGGTATGTTGAATAATGCTTACATTACTAGGATAAAATCCCATTTGGTCATGATGAATGATTTCTTTTTTTTTTTTTTGAGACAGAGTCTCGCTCCATCATGCAGGCCGGAGTGCCGTGGCATGATCTCAGCTCACTGCAACCTCCGCCTCCAGATTCAAGCAATTCTCCTGCCTCAGTCTCCCAGGTAGCTGAGACTACAGGTGTGCATCACCACCCTACCCGGCTAATTTTTAGTAGAGTCAGGGTTTTACCATTTTGAACAGGCTGGTCTCAAACTTCTGACCTCAGGTGATCCACCCACCTCAGCCTCTCAAAATGCTAGGATTACAGGCATGAGCCACTGTGCCTGGCCTGAATGGTCTTTTTAATGTGTTGTTGAATTTAACTTGCTAGTATTTTGTTGAGGATTTTTACATAAATATTCGTTAGGGATATTGGCCTGTAATTTTCTTTCTTTCTTTTTTTTTTTTTTTTTTTGATTGTTTTGGTCTGGTTTTGGGATCAGGGTAATGAATGAGTTTGGAAGTGTTCCTTCCCCTCTACTTTTTGTAATAGTGTGAGTAGAATTAGTATCAAATCTTTAAATCAGATCCTGGGCCTTTCTTTGCTAGAAGCCTTTTTATTACACCTTTGATCTTGTTATTCATTATTGGTCTGTTGAGGTTTTGGATTTCTTCATGATTCAATCTTGGTAGCTTGTATGTGTCTAAGAATTTGTCCATTTCTTCTAGATTTTCCAATTTATTGGCATGCAGTTGTTCATAGTAGCCACCAATGATCCTTTGAATTTCTGTGGTATTGATTGTAATGTCTCCTTTTTCATCTCTGATTTTATTTATTTGGATCTTTTCCTTTTTTCTTAGGTAGGCCGGCTAAATGTTTGTCTATTTTGTTTAACTTTTCAAAAACAACTTTTTGTTTCATTAATCTTTTGTATTGTTTTTATGTCAAATTCCTTTATTTCTGCTCTGACCTTTATTATTTCTTTTCTTCTACTAATTTTGAGTTCAGTTTGTTCTTGTTTTCTAGTCCTTTAAGATGCATCATTGGGTTGTTTATTTGAATTTTTTCTTATTTTTCAATGTAGGCAATTATAGCTATACGTTTCCCACTTAGTATTGCTTTTGCTATACTCCATAGATTTTGATATGTTGGGTTGTCATTGTCATTTATTTCAAGATATTTTTCAATTTCCTTCTTAATTTCTTCACTGACCATCTCCTCCGAGCCGCAGGTCACCCAGTCCACATCATTTCTCATCTGTCAATCACACCACCTCTTAGCTCTTGCGTCAGTCTGCAGGACAACCATACTTCAGCCCCATTTCCTTCTCATATGCTCTGCTTAGCACAGTGATTCTTCTGGGCAGCTCATTCTCCTAAATTACTACATTGCTCACAAACACTTAATGGCTCCCATTGCCACATAAAATCCAAACTCCTTTGAGTCGTTCATGAAGCCCTCTGTGATCTCATCCTCATATCTTGCCACATACTTATGATATCCTAAGCTAACCACCAAACACATCATGCTTTTTCATGTTGTCATACCTCTTATCATGATGCTTTCTCTGCCCAGAAAAGGAACATCCGTCCTCACCTACCTTCCAAACCTGAAAACCTCTTAGTCCTCTTTCAAGAATCTGCTCGAGCCTGACCTCATCAACTAGACTTGCTACCTTCTTCCTTTCTGCCCCCACTTTTCCTCATTCTTTTATTTGTTCTATTGTATCTATCACTCTGAATGGCTTTTTGTTGTTGTTGTTTATTTCTGGCTTAACTACTAGACTATAAGCTCTTTGATAGTAGGAATTAAGTTGTATTTACCTATGACTTCTTAGTACCACGTCAAATGCCTGGCACGTAGTGGGTGCTCTATCAGCATTTATTGTGCTGATCTTCCCCAATTCCTTTAGGGAGTCTTTTGACAAGAACCTCAGCTAAAACTAAATCAGCTTGAAAAAACCAATATTGGAAGATTTTGTCCTGCATTAGTTGGTTAGGGCATAATTTCATATTCCAGGAACCCCTGAAATACCTTTTTTTCATATTTTTTCTTAGAAAGTCATCTCATTTTGCCGGTTTGAACAAGCCTAGAAAGTTTGGTGTTTTGTTTTGAAACTTAAAAGTGCTTTAAGAGGCACTTTGTGCACTTGGACGTGGTTGAGAAGAGACCCACAGAGATGATTAAAGGCTGAAAAACAGACTAAGAAAACTGGAAGGGAAAGCTAAAGGCAATTTAGTAATCAACGTCAAGCATGTGAAAGGTTGTTATTACCAAGGAGGGTGACGAGCCCATGATGTTCATAAACTCTAAAGGAAGAGCAACAGGAAATGAGACAAGTTACAGCATAGATGATTTAGGTTAGATAAAGAGGAATGCACCTGGCAGAAAATATTGCTACATACTGAAGGATCCAACAGGAATGATGCCTTCTCCAGGTCTCTCCTTCTCCAGAGGTATATAAACATAGGAAAGGTTTCCAACTGCCTGGAATGTTCCCTGTGCAATATTGCCTAAACTCAAAGATAGAATTAACAGTTTTGAGGGATAGTCTCCAGAAAGATCATAGATTTTTGGCCCCTAGGACACAGGTGATCTGACAAAGTCCTTTCAACTCCAAAAATCTTGGAGAAAGTATTTCAGAGGAACTGAATTCAATGGTCACATTTTTTTCACTACACATTTATTAAGCTTTCGAAGACACCCCTGTGTTAGCTACCATCAAAATTACGAAGGCATAGTTTATTCTAGTGGACAAAAGAGCTGATTACCAATATTATTTAAAGGCCTATCAGGCATCAGCTCTCAGAATTCTGTCTCACTCATACACGAGCACACACACACACACACACACACACAAGTACAAAGCAACCACCAAAGCTACTTGCATTTCCTCTGAGTGACATGGATCCCCAGCTGCTTTAACCTCCAAACCTTTGCATATGCTATTTCCTCTACTTCTAATTCCCTTCCCCCACTTCCTTACTCTGTAAATCCCTTCTTGTCCCTAAAGCTAGTGCTCAGGCACACCTCCAAGCTGCCCTGTTGCCACAGTTACTATTCCCCTCACCACCCTCCACCCCCTAGATTATGAAACTGTTTCATGATCCCTGGCTGCAAGCATTAGGAACTGAATTAAAATAATTCTAATAAAAGAGAATTTGTTTGAAGTATAATGTATCAGGGGCTCAATAGTAGCTGGAGGAACAGGCTTGGAAATGCCCAAGATTTAGGGGAGTTAAAGCCAAGATTTAGGGGAGTTAAAGCCAAGAAGCAATTATCTCATATTTGAAAGCATCAGGGCTGGATGTTTCTACCTCACTTGAGGTCAGAATGCCCTAAATATATTCTCTCCATTCTAGTGTCAACATCCTAAAAGAGGGTCTCATTGGCCAATCTTAGGTCTCATGACTAGCCCTAACTAGCCTGTGGCTACACTAGGGTGAGAGAGAAACATCACTTCTTTCAGTTTGTCCAGTGGGCATTGGTGACTAGAAATTATCCTCCCAGTTAAATTCACACAATGGAGGAAAGGTGATTCCCCCAAAAAAGAAATCATAATAAAATAGGAGAGGCAATGTAAACTAAGCAGCTCTCTCTTATATTCATCACATTGTGGTGTGATCCTTGGTTTTCTTCTCTGTGTTCTTAGCAAGTTCATGTGCTCTCTGAAGGCAGCAATTGTATCTTTTATCTGTGTCTCACAGACTACCGGGTACGGAGTATGTGATCAATAACCTTTTACAGGCTCTTGGTCAATATTTGTTGAATGATACATGAAGGCTAAGACCATATGCATTCCTGTGTCTGCCAACTTCAAACTCAGTGCTTTTCTACCATACCACAAGGTGAGCAGGGATCATGTGCTCAGCCTTAATCCAGTCAATCTGTTTCATAACCTAAGGCATTTGTTGTTACCAGTTTTTTTAATAAATTAAGATTGGTATAGTAAGTCTTGGTTATAGCTGGTTAAAAAAAAAAAAAGTCTCAAAATATTCATAGAACTGAAGCCCAGGATGTGCAAATGCAATTTTTAAGCATATTTATTCATGTTTTCTATATCACTATCTTTGAGTGAAACTATGATGTCCATCAAACTTCTCAGACAATACTAGCCACACACGTCTACCTAAAAATTAGGTAGCCACTACCTAATTTTTACTTAGGTAATGGTGACGATAGGAGAAGAAAATAAGAAAAATAATACCAGCAGGTTGCAAATAAGCTGTAAACATAGCAAATAACTAAATATAATAAAATGTAGTGCATCTGTGTTTCCGTGGTCGCTAACACACAGGTGAGCATGACTGACTGGCTTGGTAAGTCCATTTCAGTACTATCAGTGTTCATTGACAGTGTCTATAGCCATTCAAGCCTGTGACTTTGCATGGTTTGTTTAATCCAATTTCAATTTTGTTCTGAATCATACTTGGCTTTGTACTGAGTATTGCTTCATTGAGATGAATAAATACACACCTTGTTCAAAAGAAAAAAAAAAAGGGGGTCTTTGGGAATTCATTGGCAGAATTTCAAAAGTTCAGGATTTAGATCTTATAGATGACTAAGAGGTAAGTTGATCTTTCTTTGGGGACACATTGTCATGGACATTGACAATTGTAGTCAGGTGCTTGGCAATAAATCAACAATGGATTTTGGCCTGATAAGGTATCTATTTTCTTAAGTTTTAAGTCATCAAGCTTATATTTAAAAAAATAGGTTAGGACTCCAAACTTACATATCTATATCTGCATTGAATTGGCCCAGGAACGTGGTTCTGGGTTCTTCTTCAATAAAGATTTCATGTGACACTTACATATTTATTCACATTTTCTATATCACTAAAAAGACAAGTTATATAGCAAAATATCTGTATATTCAATTGGCTGCATTACATTCAGCCGTCTGACAAAACAATGTTCAAATTAAGCAGTAAGATATTAGCAAGAGTGTTACAAGAGATTCTTATTTTGAAGAGCTTGTCAGTTGAGGTACATTTTACATTTTATATTCAAATTTAAGATCAGACTAGTATATGGTAGTAATTTTTGCATGTTTACAACAAGATTTCCTCCTTTCTGCTGCATAGAACTCCACTTAAAAATCATTTAAAAAGCAGGAGAATTAGGTCTTATTGATCCAAACGTGGATTTACACATCAGCTCCCCTCGGGATAGGAAGAATGTGAAAGAAACTCAACTACCCTAAAAGAATTTTGAAGTTGCTTTTGCTGATGTCAATCTATGATGGTAGATCAGCTTGGCAACCCTGAATTGTTTTTACTGCAGCTGTGGATTACCTGTGGTTTCAAATGAACTACTGTGTATGCTTTGTTTATTTTATCCCTTCTTCCTGTTGGAAAAACAGCTGGAGAACAGACATCCTGCTGTTCAGAGCCTCCGGCCTTGGAATATTAACAGGAAGCCACAATAAGCATCTTCATTACTTCACCTGTGGCATAAATGGCAGAGAGAATGGAACCCATCCGGAGGAACTTATTTAAAACAGAATGAAGCAGTTTGTGGACCATATGTCTGCACATCCAAGTAACTGCCACTGGCCTAATAAATTGGCTTCTTTTGTGCTGTGTTCAACCAGGGGAAAAGAAAAAGTCAGTGTCCTATATAAAAGAGAAAAGGTAGGCGTCAATAGCCTTTGGCAATAAATGGAATACAATATTTGGTGCATTAAACCAAGAAGTAGTATCACATAATTTATGTCAGGTGCTTTTAGCATTTAGCAAAAGATATGGGAGTAGATAGTAGGGGTGTGTAGATGGGAGAGGAAGAAGCTAATAGTCTTACAAAATACTTTCATGTGTTTTCCATTATGTATAATTACTCATCCTAAGGCAAGAGGATTATTGCATAAGCATTATTCCAAATATCTTCCCATTTTAGGGGAAGTGGAAGGGGTGGATGGACAGAGGACAAATAATTATAAAAGATCAATGTCCCTGTTCTTCAAATGAGGAGACGGGTCTAAGGAGGTATTATGATCTATCTAAGACTCTTTATGTAATGTCTACATTATAATGGGCCAGATACATTCCCGGAAGTGAATTTACCTGCTGCAGATTCATCTTCCCTTCTATGGAATGAGTCTGTAAAAAAAAAATATTATTCTGGAAAAAGCATTTCCCCTTTAAACATAAAAATGAGCTACTGATCAGAAGGACAAAAGAAAGGAATAATAATCTTAACAGTCATAATTAAATACACACTGGAACCCTTGTTCCGACTGCACCCATACGCCGATAGGGCACTTCATTTCTTAGATCCTTGTATGCATTCAGTCTACCGACTCTGCAAAACACACTTAAGAAAACGAATGCAGCAGCACAAACACAGACACAATTTTTTTTTTAAATCACAGCCCACTGAACTGGGATTTTAGAAATCCCTCATACCATATAATCACTACTGGCCCATAAATCAGACAGACTTGGGTTCAAATCTCAACCATCCCACTTTCATATATGTGAACTTGTATAAATCATTTTATGCTTTGAAATATAAGGAATTCTTCCATTTTCCCAAGGAGAAGATTAAATTTTTTTTTGTTACCAACTGGAACTATATAAATGTTTAGAAATGGAGATAATTGAAAGTCTACAATAATTAATTTAGTCATAAATATTTAAAATCATGTAAAATATCAATTTAGAAATTTTTGTCACTCTCACATTTCATAAAAGTTTTCTTCTAATTCTTAATATGTAGCATTGACATTATTGTCACCTGACAGTCTTCACAAATCATCTTCATTTTCACGTGTTGTTTAATGCTGTCGTCAGAAATTTTATCCTCTTGGAGAAACAAAGAGTGGTACATATACACTACAGAATACTCTGCGGCGATAGAAAAGAATGAAATCATGTCCTTCGTAGCAACACGGATGTAGCTGGAAGCCATTATCCTAAGTAAACTAACACAGGAACAGAAAACCAAATACCACATGTTCTCACTTATAAGTGGGAGCTAAACATTGGGTAATCATGGACATAAAGATGGGAACGATAGACACTGGGGACTACTGCAGGGAGGAGGGAGGGAGGGGGAAAGAACTGAAAAACTACCTATTGGGTCCTATGCTCACTACCTGGGTAACAGGATCAGTCATACCCCAAACCTCAGCATCATGCAATATCCCATGTAACAAACCTGTACATGAACCTCCTGAATCTAGTAGAAAAGTTGAAATTATTTTTTAAAGTATTATAAAAAAGAAATTTTATTCTGAACCACAAGTACCCCATTCATATAACATTAAGACAATTGCTTTGTTCATTCATCCTGTAGGTGAAAGTTTATGCTGTTGTATCCACTTAATGTAATATAATAACTAATATATTTCTTTAGAAAATACTCTTTTTAAAGGCTCTTTATGATGACGTTCAACTCTTGCAATTGTGGAGTCACCACTCCACCCCTAAGAATAATGAATAAATCTGTCAAATTTCTAAATTTCTTTTCTTTTCTTCTTCTTTTTTTTTTTTTTTTTGAGACAGAGTCTTGCTCTGTCACCTCTTGGAGAAAGAAAGTGTGGTACATATACATCATGGAATACTCTGCAGCCATAGAAAAGGACTCCAGGCTGGAGTGCAGTGGCATAATTTTGGCTCACTGCAACTTCTACCTCCCGGGTTCAAGTAAGTCTCCTGCTTCAGCCTCCCAAGTAGATGCAATTACAGGCACACACCACCATGCCCTGCTAATTTTTGTATTTTTAGTACAGGGGGGTTTCACTATGTTGTCCAGGCTGGTCTTGAACTCCTGACCTCAAGTGATCTGCCTGCCTCAGCCTCCCAAAGTGCTGGGATTATAGGCATGAGCCACCATGCCCAGCCCTGTCAAATTTCTTTGCCTCCTTTTTCACGTTTTCTGCAGGTGAATTCTATAAGCTTTTGAGAACAGAATCATCTGAGGTCATCTCAGGCTTATGTTGTTTTAGAAGTTGAAAACATGCCCTATAATTTGAGAGACTTTATAAATATTGAACTACAATATAAGGTGACCCCCTCATTCCTGGGAAATAGGCTTGGAAACTATCTCATCTTATTCTTTAGCACATACAGCACTTAATCTCTCTAAGCGTCTGTTTCCTCTGTTATAAAACAGAGCTAATAATAGTACTTTGCTTACAGAATGGTGGTGAGGATTAAATGAGACAACACACTACAATGACAGTCAGCACAGTGCTGTGCACCTAGAAAGTAATAGATATTATCTATTGACACTGCCCCAGTTTGGGGTACCACACATTAAAAATGAAAAACTTGAAAACATATGTCCAAGACAACTCACAAAGATTTAAAATGAAGCAGATGAGGACAGGTTAAAGGAACTAGAACTCTTCAACAAAGACTAATAAGTATTTCTGCTCTTGTTCTGCATTCAGCAAGACAGACATGACATGCATCTGAATTACACTACAAAGGACTTATGTCATATGGAAAGAAGAGTTTCTATTCAGTGAAGGTTATGAAAAAAAATTGAATCACTTTCTGATAGAGGCTGTGAAGGACTTTTAAAATGAGGGATCATCTTGGTACAGTTCTGTCTAAAGGCAATGCTATTCGAGGAATGATTTTTCAAGGTCTCAAATTATCTTTATGTCTCTGCACATCAAGATGAACTACTGTATGAAATTAAAGTATAAGAATGTAACTCCAGTAACAGAGCATGAAAACCAGAGTGGGGTTGAAGACTAAAAAGATGGCATGTTTTGCTGAATTCCTTGGGTATCAAGCAAATTTAATTTTTATTGTCCCCATTCAGGAGATTACTTTACTTCCAAAGATTGTCACCACTGTTAGAAAAAGCATAAACCTTGGAACTACAAAGACCTGAGTGCAGGTTTCAGCTTTTCTTCTTACTGTATAAACTTTAACAGGTCTTTAAACTCTCTGCTAGTATGTTTCATTACCTGCCAACAATGCATAAAAACATCAATGTTACAGGGCTGTAGTGAAGATTAAATGAGATGTTCATGAGATGGCTCAGTTCAGTATTTGGTGCACTGTGGATATTCTAAAGGTTGATACTGTTCTCTCCCAAATTGTGCTTCTGAACATGCTACAGTTTTCAGAAGCGTAAGTTATCACAGTGCATTGTCAGCTGACACTCTTACAACTGCCGAACGTTTACCCCTCAGTACCTAAGAAAACCACATCACAGCTTGGTTTATTTTCAGGCAACAAATTCTTCAGAGACAGAACTGGATGGGGGTGAACAAACTTCTGCCAAGTATGTGAGAGTTTTACAAAGTTTCTCGTTCAGTAGTTGTGCTAAGAACGGTTCCGTCATTTAGACATACTCTTGAAGGGAATCTCATTCTTTATAAAAGAAATTCGTTATAGTTTCGACAAACCTCTCCACAGCTTCTACTTTACTCAGGAATGAATGATTTGGAGCAGTGTGAAACACACTAGCAAGGTACATTAATTAGAACAAGGCTTAGTGACATAATGAAAAGACTCAAAATATACAGTCGCTTAAGACAGAAATTATTTTTTCTCATATAAGTGCTCAGAAGTAAGTGGTGGTGCTAGGCTGAGAGGACAGCATTGACATCCTCAAGATAAAGCTTTCATCTCAGGGTTCTAGGCAACTCAGTGGGACAGGCAGAAAGAGTCATTGAGCACACTATATACCTTTCTAGGGGCACAACCCATATGAGACACCGTACTTGAGATCACAAATCTAGTCACATGGCTACACAGCTATTAGGGAGACTGGGAAATGCAGAGTCATGCTGGGAAACCCTGTGCTCAGCAAAAACTCAGGAAGAAGGCGATAAGAATATGTGGGCAGGATCATAAACAGTATTTGCTTCACAGAATTAAAAAGGGAAACTTATCTAAATGGTTTAACTTTGTATTAAAAAATCATTTAAGATTGGAAAGTACAAACAATATACCTTTTAATCTGAGAGTTGATGTGGTAGTTTTGAATCAAACTCAAGGAATAAAGACCCTAGCAACATAAGTTGAGGCAGTAAGTACAAACCTTCATGTTTATACAACAGAAACTTGAGTCATCCAGTCTTACTGAGGCCAAGCTACATTTGGGAAAATCTGAATATGCTGACCCAGAAAAGAGTTGAAGTAGAGTTGTGTTGGATTAATGACAGCACTTAGCCTCAATCTTTTAAAAATTGAAAAGTTATGAAGAGGGTCCCCTGAACAAGCCTGAGCTAGCCTGGAGAACTCCACAGGAAGAAAGAGCCCCACTCTGACGCAGAGTTTACGGTTTATAAAACATCAGGTCAGATGAAGTGACAACACCACCCCATCTGACTGTGAGAAAATATCTCTGGGGCCAAAGAATAAAAATTCATATTTGCAGTCAAGAATGAGTTTACCAGATGCCATTTTGCAAATCTTTTTCAACCTATTTGAGAGACTTTAATATGTTTCTTTTTTCATTGTCTGAGCTTCACATATATTATACTTCTCCAGGAAATCTATAATATTTTATCATTAAGCACTTATTAAGCTAATAGCA
This sequence comes from Cacajao melanocephalus, assembly GCA_963573385.1. Classification (NCBI taxonomy): domain Eukaryota; kingdom Metazoa; phylum Chordata; class Mammalia; order Primates; family Pitheciidae; genus Cacajao; species Cacajao melanocephalus. The sequence goes on along the minus strand of CAUYLG010078917.1, from coordinate 15,648 downwards.
TTTGTCCTAATCTCACGAGCAAACGTTTATTAATGATTATTAACAATTATTTTGTTCCCTGACTATACATCTAGGAAGAACCTCCACACTTCACAAAGCAAAGAGTTTTCTGTATTTTCCCCAGCAAGAACAAGAGAATACACAAGAATTTCCAGATCCTACAAGAATAAAAAGAAAACCACCAAAATACAAGCAAACCAAAGATGAGTCCCAATCACTTGTTTAAAATTGATACAAGGGAAACATATCCCTTGTACTGCTTGACAGAGGAACTGGGGAAATAGTCTGTGAAGTTAAAATAAACATATCACTGCCAGTTTTGAAAATTCTTGGGGTGGGGGCAGGGGAGACCTTCATTTTCTGATGGAGCAAATGCTAGACTAAGAAGCCAGAAAATTTGCTTCAGATCCCAGATCAGTCAATAGCTAACTACATGGACTTGGGAAAATTCCATAATGTCTTTGGACTTCAAGTTTCTTATTTGTAAAATTAGGAAGTTGAGAGATATTATTTCTAAGATCTTTTCTAATTTAAAGAGTCAATGAGTTTATGAAACTACTGCTTACTGAGATTTCTTAAAAATCCCAACATCACAAATATCACAGAATCATATTAATTTTGTTTTTATTTTATACCCACATTTAGTAAACGATCAATTCTTCTCAACAATTACAGGAAAATAAAGATTCTGAAGACATCTTGTAAAGTTTAATTTGATAAAGGAAAAAGTAAACTGTCTTCAAAAGAGCCATCTATCTAAACTTTAAAAGAGATGCATGTGTCACTTCATTGATTTTTTGTGCCAAAAAGGTATTTGGATAAGGTGGCTGTTCCCTCTAAACTTCGATTATTTATGATTCATATCCTGCTGCCAGTAAAATGTTTATAGCTTATGATCTTGCCATTAATGTTAGTTTCAAAGGATTAAAGCTAATTATGGCTTTATTACACTTATGCTAACTTAAATTTGCTGCAGAGTGACATTAGAATGAACCCCTGACTCCAATCTCATCTCCCCCAGCATCAGCCCATCAATCTTCCACAGAGACACCAGGGCTTTTCCTGAAACAGAGGTAATAACCTGTGTCAACAACTCCATAAGCTTCATTTCATGCTATCAAAGCTATGCCATCCTAGTTCACTTTTCTATAGCTTTGCAAGTGATGCATTCAATATTCTAGAGTGTCAGTCCCAAGTCCTCTTTGTGGCTATAAAAAAAATTAGTGCAAATATTTAGTAGCCCCCCACCTCTAGAAAAATATAGTCTCTATTAGTCTGTTCACATGCTGCTAATAAAGACATACCCAAGACTGAGTAATTTATAAAGAAAAGAGGTTTAATTGACTCACTGTTCCACACAACGGGGGAGTCTTCACAATCACGGTGGAAGATGAAGGGGAAGCAAGACATGTCTTACATAGAAGCAAGCAAGAAAGCATGTGGAGAGGATCTGCCCTTTTTGTAAAACCATCAGATCTCATGAGACTTATTCACTATCAAGAGAACAGAAAAACATGTGCCCATGATTCAATTACCTCCCACTGGTTTGAGCCCATGAGATATGAGATTATTACAATTCAAGGTGAGATTTGGGTGGGGACACAGAGCCAAACCATATCACAGTCCTAGAGGCCAGAATCGGAAAATGGAAGGAAATTTTGTGTAAAGAAAAAGGTACCACCTCCTTTAGGGGGAAGTAAACCTGCTTCAGCGTGTAGGCCGGATTTTCAGCAAAAACTGTGCAGTTGTTCTAAGTAGCCTGGGCTTTTCCCTCCACTTTCACCTTCCCATCTTCTTATTGCCTACCATGCAGACCCTGATCATCTTTAAGGGTTGACTAAAATCTCACCTACACTACCTACTCCATCTCCTCTGTGGTGACAGTTTTCTCCCCTATGAACCTATTGAATCCCATCCCTGCCTCTGTATCCCACTCTATCATCAGTGAATCACCACTGAATTCCCCAATCCCCTCATATCAGGACTACTCGTTTGCTTATCATTTCACCCCAATAAACCATAACTTCCTTAAGGGTAAATAAATCATAGTAATCTCTATCTTGATTGCCTAAAACAACATATGTTCACTTTAAGTTCTTAGAAAATGCCTGCTTGAAGAAAAGTTGGTCTTGTTGGCGTAAAAGAAGTTCTAGTACTTAAAATCCATACAACCAAAAGTCTAAGAGTAACATCAAATGTTGGCTCATGTTCTGAATATATCTATTATACACAGCCATGTCTCTTCTCAAAAGAAGATGGTGTATTAATCATTTATCTCATTTTTTTAAAGTGAGATGTGTATTAGGCCATTCTTGCATTATTATAAAGGAATATCTCAGACTGGGTAATTGATAAAGAAAAAGGCTTATTTGGCTTATGGTTCTGCAGGCTGTACCAAAAGCTGAGCAGCATCTCCTTCAGTGAGGGCCTCAGGAGGCTTACAATAATGGCAGAAGGTGAAGGAGCAGCAGGTGCATCACATGGCAAGAGAGGGAGCAAGGGAGAGAGTGGGGAGGTACCACCACAGATCTAATATGAACTCACTCATCACCAAGGGGATGGTGCTAAGCCATTGACGAGGGATCCATCCCCATAATCCAAACACCTTCCACCAGGCCCCACTTCCGACACTGGGGATTACATTTCAACATGAGATTTGGAGGGGATGAATATCCAAATCCTACCAAGATGAAAGTTTCATTCACACATTTGTGATCCCAGCTACTCAGGAGGCTAAAGTGGGAGAATTTCTTGAACCCCAAAGATTAAGACTGAGAGCTGTGATCGTGCCACTGCACTCCAGCCTAGGAGGCAGAGCAAGATCTTGTTTCAAGAAAAATAAAAACTTTTTAAAAAGTACAACAATATATAAAATAATCTACTTTCAAATGTTTTATACATCTCTCTATAAATTTCTGTGCTCCCACACCTTCAAAATCTATTTTTTTTTTACAAAATGTAAATCAGCTTCATTCTAAAACAAAGAACTAATCCTTATTCACTAAGAAAAATTTATTTATCTAACACAGGAACAGAAGTCCCCTATTTCCAGAAATCAGCAATCTAAATGGATACAAATCATCTACTACAATTTAGTGAGGGCCAAGGCATGTACAAATAGTCTAAGTAGTAAGGCCTAATTTCAGTGTTTCTCAACTTTGACACCAATGATTCTTTGAGCAAGATCATTCTTTATTTAGGGGGGTCATGCTGTGCACTGTGGGCTGTTTAGCACTCTCCCTGGCCTCAACTCACTTGACTCCGGTAGCATCCCCCTAGTTGCACCAGTCAAAACTGCCTCCAGACTTTGTCAAATGCCCCTGGGAAGCAACGTTACTCCCAGTTGAGAACCACTGCTCTCAAAATACACAGACGGTAGATATAACAAGCTTTAGAGCCAGTCAGACAGTTAGCAAATATCAGCTCCATCACTTAAGAGCTATGTGATCTTGAGCAAATTACTTCATATCTCTGATCTTTAGTGTCTTGATCTGTAAAATGGTGCTAATAAGATCCATTTTCAGGATTCTTGTGAAGTGTAAGTGAAAAAATGTAAATAAACTGCTTAGCATTGTACTTTGTAAATTATAAGCACTTAATAGCTAATATTTACTTTTGTTGTTTATTGTTATACATTAAATATCAGTTTGCTGGAATTAAAACACCACAAAATATACCCTACTATAACACTGAATACAATTTTATTTTTAAAGAGTTCAGAACTATTTCAAACTCTGCCTATTTTTTAACAGCCACATAGTGAATATCAATAGATAGTGTTCTGTAGCTGAGGAAAGTGTGCAAAAGTTTTAGGCAAACAGAATTAGAGGAAGCAAATTTTTCTACCTGTAGGGAATGTCAGGTCTCCATATGCAAGCCTGGAGCCTGAAAGTCTGAAGTCCTGCTTGCTTCAGCTGATTGTCTCCCACCCCCACCTGCCTGCATTCACCATTGTCCCTAATGGCCCAGCAGAGCTTCCCTGGACAAGCCCCCCACCCCACCCTGCCATCTTACTTGTTATTATAATAACACTCTTATCCCACCTGCCATAGTAACTGAACTTATGGTACCTACCCCTACCACTGTAACTGATCTTACTCTGTAACTTTTCACTGCCCACCCCAAACCTATAAAACCAACTCCTATCCCACTGCCCTTTGCTAATGCCCTTTTCAGCCTTAGCCCACCTGCACCCAGGTGAATAAACAGCCATGTTGCTCACACAAAGCCTGTTTGGGGGGGTCTCTTCATTCAAAGCACACATTTTCAACAGGGAAGACTCTTGTTGTCCTCCAATATCAAGTCTCTCTTCTTCTATGATGATAAGAATCTCCTAAATTTATCAACCCCGAATAAAATCATATTTCCCAGACTCCCTCTCAGTTAAGAGGGGCCACTGTGACCAAGTGCTGGTCAATGGGATGTAAGCAGAACTTGTATGTATGACTTCTGAGATGTGTCTTTAAAGGAAGAGGGTCTGCTCCTTCTCCCGCTTTATCCATCCTGCTGGTTGAAATATGGATGTCATGGCTGGGACACCAGTTGGGACCATGCCAGTAAAAACCATACCCTAGAGATAGTGAAGAGGAAACTTGGAAGCAGCCTGGATCCCAAACACATGTAGTATGGTACTGCCATTATCAGCTCTGAATGACCTACATCGTGACTTTAAAGTGAGAGAGAAAGAAAACTTCTATCCTGTTTAAGCCACTGTTATTTTGAGTCCATGCTAGTCATAGGCAGACAGATTGAATGCGTAACACTGGCTTAAAAGCGTGAGATCAAGAAGCAAGCATACAGACACTGCAGGCCAGCCAGCTGAAGTCCCACATTATGAGATAGCACATTTGGTAAAATTGTTTCCCGTTAGACCCAGCCAACCCAACCTATAGCTCTAAGCTGCGTGGTTTAAAAATTCAAAATGTTGGTTCTCACCTAACATTGTTTAACTGGCTCTCAGGCTTGTTTTGTTTGTTTGTTTTGATGTTTTTAAATATAAGTAGACAGTTTATTTAGGCCAAGCTTTAGAATTGCAACTCAGGAGCATCGACTCAAGTTTTCATGCTTGGCCTTGCACCTAAAGAATTATGAAAAAAGTTTGCTATAGCTAGAGCTAACCGGTTGTAGAAATGGTGAGTACACTCCTGCTCAGGTTTGCAATCTAAGTTGTTAGACAAGCCTATTAAATTTGGGGCCTTTTAAGAATAAAAATGCTAACTGGTTATGTCTGTACTCACCCTGAACCCTATTTAAAGAGAATTGTAGACTTAGTAGGCAATAAATCCTGTTTTTAGCCTTTATCATAGCAGAGTTTTCTACCAGACAATGGGAACCAGCCCAGCAGCAAAAATCATATTCAAGGTGTTACCTTCCTGTCTAAGCCTATTTTCTAGATAACCAGAAGGAGTGGTGTTATGGATTGAATTGTGTTCTCCCAAAATTCATGTTGATGTCCTAACTCCTGTTTCTCAGAATGTGACTGAATTTGGAGACAGAATCTTCAAAGAGGAAATTAGGTGAAAACAAGGTCATTAGAACAGGGTGTAGTCCAATATGACTGATGTTTTACAAGAAGCGATTAGGACACAGATACACACAGAGGGAGGAAAGTATGAAGACACTGGAAGAAGATGGCCATCTACAAGGAAGGAGAGAGGCCTCAGCAGAAACAAACCCTGCTGATACCTTGATCTTGGACTTCTAGCCTCCAGAACTATGAGGAAACAAGTTTCTGTTGTCTGAGCCACCAAGTCTGTGGTCCTTTCTTATGGCAGCCCAAGCAAACTCATACAGGTAGGCAGAAGGGTAAACAGAGCACAGGGGACAAAAAGTAAAAACAAGAGTATTTAGTTTTAAAGACCATGTGGAAATGAATCCTTAGGTTTGCTTGCTCAAATGAGTACCAACCAGAAACAAATATACCAGATACTTACTAATTTGGGGAGGGAATTGCATTATCAAAGAAACCACAAGCCTGGCCTGATAAAGATTGTGATCATTTAAGCCCTAAAACGACCCCTAAAACCCAGATTCTCCACTTCCAGAAAGGAGGCTGAGAAGGAAGGCAAACTGTCCAAGGTCTGCTTCAGATGTGATCAGAGAGGATAATGGAAGAAGTGAGCTTCTACCAGCATAGAGCCAAGAGCTTCCAGATGCACCAAGCCCAAGACTTACTTCTCCACCAGAACCAGGCTTCTTCCCAATTCTGGTCCAACAGGATCTGATAACTGCTACAGCTCAATTATTGGACAGTATTTCAGTGCCTTTTTCCCAATGGGAGTTTTTGCAGCAGTTATTATGTTACAACTCCACTGAAGCATATCGGGTAAAATGGGACCAGAAAAGTATGGACCTAAATGGAGCTCTACTATGACCCAGTAGAAGGGACCAAGCATCACCCAGAGATCCTGGGGTTTGAGGTTATTACAATAACTAGATGGGATTTTGAACTGTCTCACCAGGAAAGGGGTGAGTGTATTTTAAGTGTGTAAAGAAGATATACATAGATATCTAGGTTTCCACCTAGATGAACCATGTAGAGATTGTTGGATGTCTCTATTTGTTTTTCACTTCCTCTAAGACCCCCAGAATTTTAGCTGTGCATGTGACTGCCAAAACAAAAGATATCTTCCAGCTTCCTCTGCTTCAGTATGACTATTTAACTAAGTTCTGACGAATAGGATGTAAGCAGACATGATGTGTATAACTTCTAAGATGTGTTCTTAAAGGTGGGACACATTTCCTTCTTCCCCTTCTCTCTGTCCTGCTGCATAGAATTTGGCTGTAAGGGCTAGTGCCCCATCCTTGAGGATAAGAGTCATGTACCTAGTTCACCAACCTTGGTAAAATGGAAAGTTGGAAGCAACTTGTTCTGGATGACTGAGAAGCCATCATCTCCGCCTCCATTTCTATGCCTTTATATGAGAGGAAAACAAATATACATCTTGTATAAGCCAGTGATATATTTTGTGGTCACCATTATTCACAATAGAACCTGTAGTACAACTAATAGATTGATCTTCTATGTTTCCTTTCAGGAAAAATAGTAGTAATAAAATAAGAATAGTGGCAGAAAACTATCATGTGATTCTTAATTCTAATTCCCCTGACCTTTTCAGGAAATGTGTCCCTTTTATTCTGCCGTATGTGTATAGCAAATGAAGCTGAGAAAGGAGAAGGAGACAAAGCGGAAGTTGAAGTCAAAAATGGAAGGGATATACAGAATCTGGCTACATGATTAGCCAGACCTGGGTGACTCACCTCCCTGAATGCAGTTCTCACAGTGAGTCAAAAGGAAAGATGTTGATAAAGATGGAAAAGAAATTCAGATATGTATCCTGAAATGGACTATATTATAATTTCCCCAATTATCCAAGTCCGTCTTTATCCATGAATGACTTCAAAGTGAAATAATGACTTTCATAAGATTTTCATTTGGTTCTGAGATAAAGGAAAGGGAAATGAAAAATCATCTGGAAGGTGCTGCTTGATGCATAACGCTTACCAAGGGGCTGTGGTTCTCATCCACACTATTCCTATTTCTATTAATGAGAATTGTGGGTAAAACCCTAGCCAGCATATCCAATCTTTTAGCTTCCACAATGCTTAGAAAACTGTCTTGGTGTTGCCCATCAAGGATAGACTGGATAAAGAAAATGTGGCACATATACAATATGGAATACTATGCAGACATAAAAAAGGATGAGTTCATGTCCTTTGCAGGGACGTGGATAAATCTGGAAACCAACATTCTCAGCAAACTGATGCAAGAACAGAAAACCAAACACCACATGTTCTTACTCATAAGTGGGTATTGAACAATGAGAACACATGGACACAGGGAGGGGAATATCACACACTGGGGTCTGTAGGGGGATTAGGGGATAGGGGAGCGAAAGCAGGGGGTGAGTAGGTTGGGAAGGGATAACATTAGGAGAAATACTTAATGCAGGTGATGGGGGGATGGAGGCAGCAAACCACCATGGCATGTGTATACCTATGTAACAGTCCTGCAAGATCTGCACATGTACCCCAGAATTTAAAGTATAATTAAAAAAAAAAAAGAAAGAAAACTGTCTTGGTGATATCATAGAGATTGTTACAGCAGATAACATGTCCATTCACCCATATTAGACATTCACAAATGTTTTCATGGACCCCATTAGCCAGAACATTTCAAGAGATATTATTTTTCCCAGTCATTTGGTAATAGTAACTGCTAAATCAGTGACTGTTTGTGAGTAAAGTTGTGGAGTTTTAAGTAGAGAGAAGAGAAGCATGAACTCTTTTAAGAAGAAATTACATGAATTAAATCAGAAGTCACTGCAATGGCCCAAATGACCATACTTCTCATTGTGGCCTGTGACATTAGTCACATTAATTTTTGCTCCTAGCTGCAAGGCTGGTTACAGCCTTATTTAAATCCTTTACACATTATAATTCTCTACTAAGTGGGATAAAGAGCACATGGTCTCAATCACCTGCTAAACATATGACATGAGGTGCAAATTCATTTATTTGAACAATAATATTAAAAGACCTTCTTGAATTTAAATCATCTGATACTAGGTTATGACTTCAACCCCAAGCAGACATGCCCTGGAGAGTTAAGAGACATTTTCAAAGTTTCAAAGACAAAGAAGGCTTCTAACCTGCTCACAATTAGCCATTACATGCTACCAAGGACTGTTTAATTGGAACTGCCACTCTCAATTAGCCAGTGACAAGTGAATATAAGGGTGAAGAACCAGAATTAGGTACACATGTTACCAATTATTTTCATTAGGGATTATAATGGAATTGTACATTTCGCTTTGGTTTTTCTTTCTTCTCTAGCTCTAAGATGTTATATAAATTAAAGTAGTGAGAGAGCATAGCTTAAAGATAACTTTGTCCTTCAAAGTGAGAAAGAACCACACTCATGGAAACTCCTGCAGTTCTTCAACTGTGATATTCCATGCTGACCTCGGCATTGCTCTACAGTGGAGCTTATCTGAATTTCATCTGCAGGCCTCAAGGATAACCAAGTGAGGCTCTTTGTGATCCAAACATAAGGGTTATTCCTCTTTTCTTCTTCTCTTATTCACTAAAAAGCAAGAGTATTCAATTTCTCGTTATGATTCACTGGGTTTCTAATTGGTAATCCTTCAAAAAGTATTTTATTGGGGTGATGGAAGGGGAAGGAGGGAAGGCCTGTATATGCAGTGATGATGCACTAAGCTAAAAAAACTTCAGCTTAGATATGCATTTGGAGCTGGTTTAAATAGCCATTCCCCAGGATTGCAGTTCAAATTTGAATTCCTGGTCCTGACAGCTTTAAAATTTATATTTAAATTTGTATGTTTAAAGATATATATTTAAATGTACATATATATTTAAATATAGATTATTTTAAAATTTTTGGAATGTGGCAAGCACTTTATATAAATTGAGCATGAATTAAAGATAGATTTTAAAGAAAATATATACCTGAATGTGACTTAATTACCATTAAATATTAACCTGTTTCCTATTTTCACTTGTAGTAAAAAAGAACCACAAGGATCCAGATATATTTGGAAACTGTAATTTTTTTCTTTGTAAACATCATCCAACTTTTTCTAGATTCCATTGAAACAATCATCTTACTATGGGGTTTTTCTTCTGGTAGTTTGACAGATTACAAGACACTAAGGGAGTCTGTATGACTTTAAACTCTTCCACATATCAGGATGATACTATAATATGCAGCTGATTCAAAAGTTAAATCACTTCTCATGACAGGACCTTCTTACACCTGTCAAAAGCAATAAGCATTTGAGTCTTTCAGTTATGGGTGGGGTCGAATCAAAAGTCATGCCTTTTTTCAAGCACAGAAATAGAGTCTGAAAATTTTTCTGTTAGAGCCAGGATAGTAAGATTGCTGTTACAACTACTCAACTCTGCCACCATTATAGTCAAAGCAGCCATAGGCACAAATGTTACATCATTTGTGTAAGCAAATGGGTGTGGCTATACTCCAATAAAACTTTATTTACTAATACAGACTACAGGCTATATTTGGCTCTTGGAGTCATAGTTTGCCAATTCCTGTTTCAGCTCTCAAACCTCTGATTCTTTTAATCTTCCATCTCACCTTCCCAGAAAATAAAGAGACTCTGATGGCCTACTCTCAAATTTTCATTCAGTAAATTTTATATGAGTCCCAGAAATGTGAATTCTCTTAAAGCTTTCCCAATGATTCTGATTCTAAGTCAGCTTTGTGATTCTCTGTTCCAGATGATGGCCCCAGCTTCTGCAATAACTTTATAACATTAGGAACATCATCTTTTATATTATGGTAATTAATTGCTACAACATCAAACACCAAATATCACTAGCTTAGCCTAATAAAAATGTATTTCTGTCCCATATAACCTTCTTTTATTTCATACCTATGCCATCTAGAACTCTCAGAAAAAAGAAATGGAGAAGGCACTAGAGCTCTCACATGTCCTACCACAAAAGCGACACACATGGTACTCCTGCTCACATTTCACCGGCCTAGTGAAAACCATTCATATGGCTTCAACCTAATTGCAAGGGAGGCTAGGGGAAAAAAAAGAAGCATAATACCATCAATATTTGGTGAACTGTAACAGATCACCTGACATGTTTGTATCTGACTCCTCATCTGTCAATCTGGGATAGCACCTGCCTCCTTGGGACCACACAGAAAGAGCAGATGTTCAAAACATGGTTGACCATCAGTTAAACTCTGGGCAATAGACAGTTTAATGTCCAAAACTATTCCTTATAACTAGCTTTTTGCAAAGATTCGGTTCCTGAAACTCCGGAATGTAACAGATTTGTATTAATCAAGTTAGGTCTTTCTTTTATTAACAAGAAATTCATTAAGCAAAGCTGGGGCTGTTGTTCTATCTGGCTTCTACAATGAATATACAGATAGGTGTCTTGGCAAAAGAAAATTGCAATTAGCAGATGTATGAATTGTCCTTATATTTGCAGTTCCAACAGTTGAATGTTGATCTAAGTAATACTGTGTGCATCCTTGATATACTGCAATGGAAGATTAAGAAGAAATATAGAAATTGCCAGCTCAAATCTAGAAGCCAGAGCAGCCAATTCCCAGTTCTCAGAGATGGGGGAAAATATCTGAATGGGAGGCATCTTCTTAACTATTTAAAGACATAGATATCATTTCAAAAGTTATCACGCTTTTTAAAAAAATCAAGTCAGAGGATGAGGAGAAGCCCTCCACCAAAAATAAAAAATAATGTTATCATGTTGTAGATCCTTAAGCTCTTCAGAGAGAAAGTAGGGATTTCTGCTAAAGTAGGAAATATTTCAGTTAGATCTTTAAAAAAAAGTATAAATATTTAGGAAGGTTTGCCTTCCCCACACAGAAACTGAGAAAGCATATGAAACTATTGACTAAGGAAGGTTTAGGTCTTTGGAAGGAAGAACTAATGAAGTACTTATGAAAATCACAATTTTTTATTTACCAATGATGACATGGTATAGAATTGTCCACATACATGATCTGCTTATTCAAAGTCAAAAGAAGTGCTAATCAATAAAAGATATTGTCCTCCAAGGCACAGCACTTAGCATAAACTGTGATCTTAAATATCGCACAAGGATGGTTTTCTTTAACAGACCTGAGTGTTATAACCAAGTAAACTTGCTACGTTAAGACCTGCCTCTTAACCTTTCATCTCAGGGCCTGTATCTGAGACCTTTGTTTGATCTGATATTATTAACCTGAGTTATTAACCTGATAACTCTCTCACCACAGTTTATCTTGCAGGTGATAGAGCAGTCTCGATATTTCCTAGTAACCAGCCACTTCGGAGAAAGCACAAAATGTTTGTTCAGCCAACATGGTAGTGTCTGGCTGCCTAACCATCTCCAAAGAGGTCTTAGCTTATGTACAAACAAAGCTGTCTATAATTTTAACTGTTGGATGCATTATTTCAATGCTGAAAACCCCTTCATAATTGTACAAATATACAAAACCTGGCAAATAAACTACCTTTTTAAAAATAGTGGAATTATCTCTTATCCATTCACCACAGGACTAAATGTAACAAATAACTGTTATAGTACCACAGTATACAACCAGTGCTTCCTCAGAAACTTCAATCCAATACCTCTTAAGGAAAATAAAACAAGATACCTAAAGTATTAAACAGGAAGGATATATTTATTTATGTGGTAAGAGTGGTGTTTGGGAGGAAGAAAAGGGTTGTACCTTCTTTAGAATATTTATGTATCTGTAGACTCAGAATCTCGTCATTACAAAAAGCTTATATACAAGATTTATTTCCAGTATAAAACAGGTCAATGGCCTTTCCATAGATAAGGATTTGAAACTGTGAGCAATTATCTAATAAAAGCTTTTAAACTAAATTACTAATTAAGAATAATTTAATATGCATATCAGGCAGAAATGAGGAGTGTATCATTTATATATTACAAAGCCTAGAACAAGTATATCACAATTCAGTAGTTTAGAGATATTATTTCTTAATTAAAGTATATTACAAACAAATGCCCTTTCCCCGGATTTCAAGATCAACAAGAAGACACTGAGATTTTACCACTTTCTTAAGGCCATTGGTTTCATAAGTTACAGATATCTAGAGCAGAAGTGATCTTGAGGGATTATCTAAAAACTGTTTCATTTTACAGATGAAGAAAGTGATGCCAAGAAAGTTTAAAAAACTTGTGCCAAGAACAAAATCCAGGCAAGACTTCTCCAGGTTCTACTCTTACAACCTCCATTTTCCAGCTGCACGTAAAAATAGCAGAGGTTGGTTCTCCATATATGCTTTGGGGAACTGTAACTAAAAAGATGTTTGAATGATAGGCATTCATAAGCACTCCTAAAGAAAGCAAGGATTGTTAGCTTTGGAATAACACAACCGCTATTCGCAAGTGCTGAATGAAAACTTTTTGCTCATCTGCTAAAATTTAGTTGCTGTAAAAATAACAAACATTTTTCACTTGTCCCTAGCTCATTCTTATTTAACAGTGACAAATGACTCATTGAGAAATGACTTTTGACAGCTTCCAATTGCCTGATGGATTTTTATAACTGTCTTTTACTGGGTCAAGGAGCAGCCATGTATAACCCTTTGGAGCCATTATTAGGCACAAACTCTGTGGCAATTGCACTTGCTATATCATTCGTTCAGTTGATATGCCAGAGAGACCAAAGTTAACATGCTCACACTCAGTACACCTCATCCCTGGCAGGAAAGATAAATGCCTGCCCTTGGCTTCAACGAAAACCACATAAGAGAACATGTAGGTGGATAGGAACAACGTTAGCAACACTACAACACAATCCCAAGAACATGACAAGAGGCCCCTTGCACTATTATATCCATAAACAAAAGTCTACATATATATTTCTAAAGAAAGGTACAAAATAGAATCCTTTGCATCATAATATTTTAGAGCTCAAATGTATTATTTTCACAGGCGAAGAAAGAGATCCAGAAAGTTAAAACATTTACTCTAGATCACACAACTAGTTACCAGCAGAACTCAAACAAAAATCCACTTCTCCTGATACCTATTCTAATGTTCTCTACATAATACTCATAGGTCAAAATGACCCATTAAAAATTCTAATAAACTTCTGTGTTAAAATAATCTTTTTTTTTTTTTTGACAGAATCTCCTTCTGTCACTCAGGCTGGAATACAGTGGTGAAATCTGGGCTCATTGCAACCTCCGCCTCCTGGGTTCAAGCAATTCTCCTGTCTCAGCCTCCCAAGTACCTGAGATTACAGGCACACAACACCCTGCCCAGCTAATTTTTGTATTTTTAGCAGAGACTTTAATGAGAAGTTAAATGAGGTTTCGCCACATTGACCAGGGTGGGCACGAACTTCTGACCTCAAGTGATCTGCCCGCCTCAGCCTCCCAAAGTGCTGGGATTACAGGCGTGCGGGCCACTGTGCCCAGCCTAAAACAATCTTATGTGATGGCAACTTTTAGATTCCTAACTGTAGGTATTCTAATCTAATTCTAATCTATTCTTAAAGACTCTCTTTGTGAAGAGAACTATTGTGGCTTACTACTATAACTTCTCTTTTTCTTATCACTAAAAAACTATTTTAAAACAGAGTAACTAATTTATTGCCATGTTTAATTGTGTTAATAATGCCTGAGCTAAAATAAAAATTGCTTTGTCAGGGTGAAGGAAATATGAAAAAAATATTTTCAATTTTCTTTCATAACGTTTTAAAGTTGCTCTCATAATGATGACCTTTTGAAAAATTACTTATGCCCTCATTTTGAAAATTATTACAGGGTCCTTCTAAGGAAAAAGGAGGACCTGAATTTAAGATTAACCTTGAGTTAAAAAGGAAAAGCAAAGTGATAAGATCAAAGGCAAAATTAGCCCTAGGGACTTCAGGTTCTCTGAAAAATTTGTTCTCTTTCCAAACATCAGTTAGAATAAAGCAGATGTACTATTCTTTAGTCAGCCGGATGCAATCAAAGCATTACCTTCTATATCAATAGAACAGGAATTTCCATAAATTAATAAGGACAGCCTTTTTGGACTGAAGGTCAAAGATACCCTTTCTAAAAGTACATTTGCACTTCAGTTATTACAGTTTGTTTGTTTGTTTATTATACTTTAAGTTCTGGGGTACATGTGCAGATTATGCAAGTTTCTTACACAGGTATACATGTGCCATGGTGATGGTTTGCTGCATCCATTGCCCCAACATCTACATTAGGTATTTCTCCTAATGCTATCCCTCCCTAATCCTCCCACTCCCTGCTATTCCTCCCCAATCCCCCACTTCCCAGGCCCCGGTGTGTGATGTTCTCACTGTGTCCATGTGTTCTCATTGTTCGACACCCATTTATGAGTGAGAACATGTGGTGTTTGGTTTTCTATTCTTGTGTCAGTTTGCTGAGAATGATGGTTTCCAGCTTCATCCATGTCCCTGCAAAGGACATGAACTCTTCCTTTTTTATGTCTGCATAGTATTCCATGGTGTATATGTGCCACATTTCCTTTATCCAGTCTATCATTGATGGGCATTTGGGTTCGTTCCAAGTCTGCTATTGTGAACGGTGCCACAATGAACATATGTGTGCATGTGTCTTTATAATAGAATGATTTATAATCCTTTGGGTATATACCCAGTAATGGGATTGCTGGGTCAAATGGTATGTCTATTTCTAGATCCTTGAGGAATTGCCACACTGTCTTCCACAACGTTTGAATTAATTTACACTCCCACCAACAGTGTAAAAGCGTTCCTATTTCTCCACATCCTCTCCAGCATGTTGTCTCCTGGTTTTTTAATGATTGCCATTCTAACTGGTGTGAGGTGATATAGCAATGTGGTTTTGATTTGTGTTTCTCTAATGACCAGTGATGATGAGCTTTTTTTCATATGTTTGTTGACTGCATAAATGTCTTCTTCTGAAAAGTATCTATTCACATCCTTTCCCCACTTTTTGATGGGGTTGTTTGTTTTTTTCTTGCAAATTTGTTTAAGTTCTCTGTAGATTCTGGATATTAGCCCTTTGTCAGATGGGTAGATTGCAAAATTTGTTCCCATTCTGTTGGTTACCAGTTCACTCTAGTGATAGTTTCTTTTGCTGTGCAGAAGTTCTCTAGTTTAATTAGATCCCA
>CAUYLG010078916.1:0-14319 GCA_963573385.1 Cacajao melanocephalus | reverse complement strand
CTTCTGAAACTATTCCAAACAATCCAAAAAGAGGGAATCTTTCCCAAATCATTTTATGAGGCCAACATCATCCTAATACCAAAACCCAGCAGAGACTCAACAAAATATGAAAACTTCAAATATCCGTGATGAATATAGATGCGAAAATCTTCAATAAAATACTGGCAAACCGATTACAACAGCACATCAAATAGCTTATCCATCATGATCAAGTAGGCTTCATCCCTGGGATGCAAGGCTGGTTCAACACTAGCAAGTCTGTAAATGTAATCCACCACATGCAGTTCTTTTATCTAGTTCAATGGCTCACTGGTTCTCAGAGCACCTAAGAAATACATGGAGGACTTTGTTATAAAACACAGATTTATACCCAGAATCTCAGAGTCAGTAAATGTGAGGTAGACAAGAAATTGCATTTCCAACAAGTTTCCACATAATGGCAATGCTGCTGGTGTAGGTATTATACTGACCAGTGCTCTAGCAGAAAAACTCACCAAACCCTATCTTTCTCCAAGCACATTCATGATTTTCTCATTAGCTCTGAATTTCCATTCCTGCGAATTCTCACTTTTAATTTACTGAGAAAGTCACTGAAAACAAACCCAATTAGCATTTATCAGACAATGGAATTCGAGCTTGTTATTTCTGGCTTCAGCCAAATAGTACATGAAGCAATTCGTATTTAACATGGCCTCATGAATTTTTAAGTGAGTTCATGATGCCTCTAATATCATTAGATTATCAATGTTCTTGATTTGTTTTTATGAAAGGCACATTCCTTTTCTGACTATTACCTTTTAAATGCATGCTCTATTTATTTTACATACTTTATAGTCATGTAATATTCGCTGTTTCTTTTCTTCTTTATTTCTGCCATATGTTGTCTTTACCTTTGTTTGCTTATTATATAATTTTGAGCGAAAAACCTATAAAGAAGCAGCCAACAATAAAAAGGACAGATGGAAAGGTGAAAGGTAATATGATCCACAATCCATTAAATACTAAGTGGATGATATAGACAACAGTAGTAATCTGGTACCCAAGGAGGTATTATATACATGTTGATGTTTAAATTCAATTAAAATTTCATTAAAAAAAAACAAAAGAAGACAGTTTGAAAATAGGCTTATGGAGTTGGTATAAACAAAGTTTAAATATGATCCCAATAGTTTCTACAGAGCTTTTGAAACTGGATTCTGAAGAGGTATATATTTGTTAACACAAAAAGTATAATATTTGGGTTATCTGACACTATGCATACTTGCAAATTTAACAGTAAGAGGATAAAACTGAACTGTAGGAGTTACTTTTTTTTACAGAAAAATAAATCTCAAAAACATAGTTTTAAGAATGTGGAAAGAGCTGACTCAGGTGAAGAAGGATGTCCTATTTTGCTAATATGCCAAATTACTTCTTTGGCCTGGGCTGCTGAGGGCACAGGACTGTTATAACTCAGCGAGTACAAATAAATAAATCCATTTGAAAAGGCAAATCATTAAAATGAAAAACAAGGGAAATTACTAAAAAGAGATAAAATGGTTTAATATTACTAAAATATAAACTGTATTTAAATGTCATAGGAAAACAACATATAATAGAAAAATAAATGTTTTAGGACAGAAAAATGGCAACTCCTCAAAGAAAAAAATACAAATATTTTAAAACACTGGTAGTTATGGATATGATATTTCACACATCTCTAAAAGTGAAAAAGTAAAACACTATGTATTCTCATATTCCCAGAGGTTGAAAACCGTTCTGTATTAATATTTCAGTCTCACCATGATCTCTTAGGTGCTGGAAAGAGGTGTCTTTTTTGAAGTTCTGAAATACTCATTTCAACAGTCATTTGTGAGAAAGAAAATATTTGTTTAGTAATTCATTTGAGATATATTGTCAGTTCTCACTATTCATATATTTTGTATTTGCAAACTTGCGTACTTGCTAAAATTTATTTTTAAACTTCATCTCAATTGCTATAGTGCTTTCAGAGTCATTTGTGGACGTGTGCAGGGTGGCAAAACATTCTAGTTCCCTAAAGGGCATGTTCCCTGATGCAGTCAAATAAGCTGATGCACTGCCTTCTTATTTCAGCTCTTATAGCGTAAACAGTGGCCTTTTTGCAGTCTATTTATTACTACTTTCTTTACAACTTTGTGTGGGTTTTTGACAATTTTGTTTATTAAAATGACCCCCCTGACATACGGCATAAGTTCTGCCTAGTGAACCTGAGCATGAGAAGGCTGTGATATCCCTGTCAGAGAAAATAACTGGGTTCTATAAACTTCATTCAGACATAAGTTACAATGCTATTGGCCATAAGTTCAATATGAATGAATCAACAAATATGCATTAGATAAGACATCTTTAAACAGAAACACATGTAAAAGAAGGTTATGTATCGATCAGTTGACTAAATATTTTGACTAGAGGCTCACAGGAACCTAACTCTGCATTTTTATATTGGCTAATTCAGTGTTTGCAGCAACTTTATAGAACTAACTACCAGGAATAAAGGGAACCAATTATATCTCTATTGTTGTCACTCTTATTTTCCTCCAACAGTGTCCTCATTGTTTTCATGTTTACAAAGTTCTTTATTTCACTTTTATAACCATATTATATTTTCTCCTCGTAAAAGTCACATGAAAGCCAAACAAAATTAGGCCAGATGCAGCGGCTCACATTTGTAAACTGAGCACTTTGGGAGGCTGAGGCGGGCGAATCACCTGAAGACAGGAGTTTGAGACCAGCCTGGCCAACATGGTAAGACCTCATCTCTACTAAAAATACAAAAATTAGTCAGGCGTGGTGGCGGGCACCTGTAGTGTCAGCTACTCAGGAGACTAAGGCAGGAGAGTCTCTTGAACTCGGGAGGCGAAGGTTGCAGTGAGCCAAGATCACACCACTGCACTTCAGCCTGGGTGACAAGTGTGAGACTCATCTCAAAAAACAAAACACAAGACCAAACAAAATTATCAAGAACAAAACAATAGAATGCTCAGTATAATTGTTGCCCAGTTGTATAATGCGCAGCCTGATTCCTCAATAATTTCTTGGAGAGCCTTAATCACAAGATACGATACGTGTTTAAGAACAGGATGCTAGCTATACTCAGAAGGTCATTAAGAACTAGACTAGCATACTAACTAAATGCCTGAACATTACCACATAAAACGTAAGAGAGAACTCAGTCTTGACAAATAACATTTTAAGGTCACTACAAGGATTTCATCTATTTTTTTCTCGTCCTTTAATTCAGGGAATTAAATCTAAAGAAATGCAGAGTTAGCACTACCATTCCTTTTCAAACCGTATTTGATATGACCTGAATCATTGTGATTCCCATGAGGAATTATCATTTTCATGATAAAATTATTGTTCACATCGGAGCTCTGCAAGGTGAAGTCATTAGTTGTTTGAATGGCCCCAGTGGAAATTAAACTCAGAAGTCTTTTGTCATTCAAGACCTCATGATAAACTTTTGGTTTTGTGCATTACAGTAACTGATGTGAACATCAGACCCTGCCAAGCCTTCTGGAAATGTTCTGTAATTTGATAACAGGAGTCCGAAACTCCCAGAACAGTTAAGTATTGAAGATGAAAAGATCTACTTCCGTATGTCTTTCTTTTTTTTATATTTGTTTCCCAAATCTGTCCATTGCTTTAGAAGAGACATTAAGTAAGGTTTATAAATGGCTCCTTAGCATATCTTCTTTCTTCAAACAAATAAATGAATATATTTTGATTGACTACTAGAAGAGCCTTTTATGATATTTCACTATTTAACATAAAAACTCTAACCAATTATTTTGCATCTCAATATGTGTCTGTGTACTAAGATGGTGTCTGTGAAGAATGCCATATTCACTGGATCCATTAGCATCCAGAAAACATATTTTTAAATTAATTAATGGAACACCAAACACCTGCAATAGAAAATAGTAAAGTGTTGATTGGAAGTTGAAAATCAGCATAAACTTATAGGCCATTTAAAAATGATATGAAAGCCAGAGAAAGTGTAGAAATTTCAGAAAAAAACATTCATGGGGCCATTTCTTCCAAGCATCTGCCTCTTGCTACTGTAAGGCTCTGACATAAATTAAATTCTTGAAATTCTAGTTATGGTCATTTTCACCTCCTCTTCATCCCACACAATTTTAGTATAAATCTGTGATTACACTTTTCTCTGTATTAACCCTTTTGCATCTTTTGATTCCTTTCTCTACCTTTCATCTTTTGCCCTCTTAACTTTGCCTACCTCTGTCTTTCTTTTCAGTAGTTCTGGAATCCCCAAAAAGCAAATCAAATTAATAAATTTATGTACCTTTAAATTTTTTAGTCCTTAATGATTTTTCTTTTTTTCTAAATCTTTCTTTTTTTCATGCAGTTCTGGATCATCAAGTAATAGAATTTATGTAACTATTAGAGCATAAGGGTACAAACTGTGACATTAAATAAATGATGATAACGCCAATCACTGATGTTATGTGATCATTAACAAGGCGAATAAAGAGGAAAAGAGGAAGAAAAAAGGAGTAATGAAATGCAAAGAATTGACAAGACAAATACAATACAAGGAAGGAATCAAAAAAGCTTCTGCAGAGGAAAAGAAACAACCAACATTTAAGAGGAAGCCTATAGAAAGAGAGAAAATATTTGCAAAGCATGCATCTGATAAGGGTTAATATCCAAAATACATAGGCAACTCAAATAAGTAAATGGGAAGAAAACAAATAACCTAATGAAAAAATGGTCAAAATACCTGAATAGACATGGTCAATATGTGAAAAAAAATGTTCAACATCACTAATCATCAGGGAAATTCAAATTAAAACCAAAATAAGATGTCCCTTTATACCTGTTTTAATGGCTATTACCAAAAAGATGAAAAATAACAAGTGGTGGTAATGATAAGCAATGTAAATCAGTACAGCCATTACGAAAAAGAGTGCAGAGTTTCATAATAAAATTAAAAATAGTATTGACATGGGATCCAGCAATTCCACTACTGGGCATAAATCAAAAGAAATAAAATCAGTACATAAAGAGATACATTTTGTTCCGTGTTCATTGAAGTATTATTTACCATAGCCACCATTTGGAGTCAAACTAAAGATCCATCCCCTGATAATAGTCAAGAAAAGATGATATATACAGAAACACAAACCCAATTGAATATTATTCTGCCTTAAGAAGGAAGGAAGTCCTGCCATTTGTGACAATATTGGTGAACTTAGAGGACATTCTGTTACACAAAATAAGGTAGGCACAGTAAGATAAATATTGAAGGATCTCATTTATATGTAGAATATAAAAAAGTCACAGAAAAAGAGAGCAGAATGGTGGTTACCACAGGCTGGTAGATACAAGAGAAGGATTAGAATAAGACTGGTAAAAGGATATACAGTTTCAGTTAGGAGAAATAAATTTGAGAGATAATACAACATGTTGACTACAGTTAAAAGCAATGAATTGTACACTTAAAAATTGCTTAGAGTAGATTTTGTGTTATCAGAAAGAAGTACATGAGGTAATGAATATGTTATTAGCTTTATTTAGCCATTCCACAATGTTATACCTATGTGTAATATATGCATATTTAAAATGCTGTTGTATAGTATCAATATATACAAATATTTGTCAACTTAAAAAAGAAATAATTTAATAAAATAAAATAAAATATAGGGTAGGTGCTAAGACACAAAATACATTTATTGTTGAAGAATGAAAACAGTGTATTTTGCCACTTTGTCAAAGCACACTCAACATAATTATTGCCCATAGATAGCTTATAGTACAGTAAGTATATCAGTGACATTCTTGACCAAAAAAGGTAGAGAAAAGAAAAAGTATGCTTGTTATGACCATTTGTAGCTTATTTATAGTTTATTTCAATAATCACAAAACTGCTGTGGCATAGCCAATTTACTCCTTTTTTTACAGATTTAAGATCTTAATCTTGGAAAATGTTACCCAGTGTTCCAAAACTCAATAAATATAAGGCAACGTATCTAGAATTTAAATGCCATAGAATGTTATTTATACAATAAGAGTAAGATAGATAGATAATCTGTACACACACATACATATAATAATTTTGTCAAATAAATCTAAGTACATTTTTTGAGTTTTATTAGACATTTGAGGCTGTTACTTCAGCAAATTACATACAAGTCAATGAACCGTTTGAACCAATGGGTGAAAATATTTTTACAAATAAAAAAGCACTTCAAGAAGATCTTTTTGTTTATCTTACTTAATCCTATCTCTACTTTTTCTATATCGTTTTATGTTGCATTAAGTATCGTATGTATTAAAATAAGTTTCAACAAAATCATTAGTGTAAATTCCTCATTTATTCTAAATGGATCTACACTTGAAAACGTTTATTTAATAGTATGATTTATTCGTTTTGTGACAAGTATGGTATGAGACCCTGCAGCAATATGGATGGGTGAACTGAAACTCTGACCACACTGAACTTACTCAAGATAAATAGGTTATGTTTTTTTAAAGTGTATTCTTATGAATTGGCTGCTGTAAACTAATTTCCAGTTTTTATAACACAATTCTGGTAACTAACAATGAATGAACATTTATAGAAAAGTAGAGCAGGACCTTAAAATGTATCTTCTCCTTGAAGCCAAATCAATTTTAGCCCAAGATCCTCATGTGGGTGCACTAGTATTCAATCTATCTCCATATTCTTTCTTTATCCAGAATATTGTTTCCTTCCTAACAGTATTCTCTTTAGAGAGATTAATAACAATAGTTTCTTGCTCATAGTTGGTCTCAGTCTAAAATTCCTCCTGGAGTGTATTCACAAGTATATTTACTTATCATTTTTGGCAAAATATACTGGTACATAACCTTCTATGTGTGTGACTCCTGGGTAAAGAATTTCTTTCAAGAACAAGGAAAACTATTAGGCAACAAAACATAGATCATGAGTATGACTTCTGGGTAAATAATAATCTTAATGATCAAGGAAAACGTGTTTGTAACAGTGCATATCTCTGCAGCGAGTAGTGGCCTTATTTCTACTGGGAGAATTGATATACAAGACCAATTATTATAACTAGCCACATGATCATTATTTGGTGAGAGTTAGCAAAGAAATGTAGAATTGTAAGATTGTTTAGATTTTCAGAATAATAATACACCTATTATTAAATGTGGATTAAAACAATTAATAACAGAAGTCCTATTTATTTTATAGGTAAATGTCTATACTTTGTAGTTTTTTTTTAACTACATGCTTTAACAAAGTTATATCCATATAAATGGAATAGATTTTGCAACGAATGTAAATCATGTTGAAATGTTTCAGTTCTTGCCAATGAACATGCTTAATTTATTAACAATTCAAAAGTGATAACTCTTTTACTATCCAAAGTTTGCTCTCTAGAAGTTCTTTTTATTTTGTTTTATTTTATTTTTTTATTTTACTTTAATTCTAGGAGACACGTACAGAATGTGCAGGTTTGTTACATAGCTATACGTGTGCCATGGTGGTTTGCTGCACCCATCAACCTGTCATCTAGGTTTTAAGCCCAACGTGCATTAGGTATTCTTCCTAATGATCTCTCTCCGCTTGTCCCCAAACCCCTGACAGGCCCCAGTGTGTGTTGGTCCCCTCTGTGTGTCTATGTGTTCTCATTAGAAATCTTTTTTTTTAAACTTTTAAGTTCAGGGGTACAAGTGCATGTTTGTTTCATAGGTAAACTTGTATCATGGGGTTTTGTTGTTCAGATCATTTCATGACCCACTAGTTATTTTTCCTGATCCTCTTGTTCTGCCCACCTTCCACTCTGTGGAAGTTCCCAGTGTATGTTGGTCCCTTCTATGTGTCCATGTGTTCTCTTCACTTATCTCCCACTTATAAGGAAAAATATGTGGTAATTAATTTTTGGTTCCTATGTTAGTTTGCTAAAGATAATTGCCACTTGCTTCATCCTTGTCCTTTCAAAGGAAATGATCTTGCTCTTTTTTAATGGCTGCATAGTGTTGCAAGGTGTGTATGTACCATATTTTCTTTATCTAGCCTATCACTGAGGGGCAATTAGGTTGATTCCATGTCTTTGCTATAGTGAATAGTGCTAATAATACAATGAACATACTTGTGCATGTGTCTTTACAATAGAATGATTTCTATTTCTTTGGATATATACCTAATAATAGGATTGCTGGGTCAAATGGTATTTCTGTCTTTGAAAAAGTAACAGATGCTGGTGAGATTGTGCAGAAAAAGAACTCGTTACTTTTAATAAATGTTAGCATTAGAGTTTCTCTACTTTTAACATTTACTTTTAACATTAACTTTTCATTTGTCATCATCTTTCTGCTCTAGCACGTATTCTAAATTTTAATAGAACTAAGGCACACTAGCCATCATTTAACACTTGCGTCTGATACTTTGAACATTACATTTATTTTACCAATAATACATTGATTACAAAAGTTAAATAGCAATCAACACATTTAAGTTACTCTACATTGACTAACTGAAAAATTTAACAGGTAAAATATAAAACAACATATATGACACATTGAAATCAGTTTTATTTTCACAGACTTGTGTGATTATATAGTCAAATGACTGTTTCATAATGTGGTTATACAACAAGAAATCCCAATTTGCTATTTAATTTAGGAGTTATAACTCTTCTATTACACACAGAATTATTATTTTTACTAAATTGTCTTCATAAAAGTGTTGATCACTTATATAACTTCAATCTTCTGTCTAATCTAGTTCAAGAAGAATGATTTATTTCTTCCTTTAATATCGCCCACGCCACATTTTTTTCCTTGAAATTGGCTGTTTTAGATGTGTTTTAATAGATTTTCATAGACTGATTAACATGGCACACAGCTAAGATATATTTTTAGTGTCTAGTGGGTCATGTTCATTTCATAAATGACTCAATGCTTTATGAAACTCTCCTTCAGAATTCTAACAGTGTTATGCATCCCCTCTGGGTTCTACCTTTTAAAATTTAAACACATGATTTATCTGTTTATTTATTAGTTATTTGTTTTTGCGGTGGGGTCTTGATCTGTCAGTCACCCAGGCTGGAGTGCAGTGGTATAATCATGGCTCACTGCAGGCTCAACTTCCCCAGCTCAAGTGATCCTTCTACTTCAGCCTCCCAAATAGCTGGAACTAGAGGTGTGCTCCACCACACTCACATAACATTTTTATTTTTTGTAGTGACAAGGCCCTCACTATTTTGCCCCATCTTGTCTCAACTCCTGGACTCAAGTAATCCTCTCACTTTGGCTTTCCAAAGTACTGGGATTAAAAGGGTGAGCCACTGTGCCAGCCTAAGTGATATTATTTCATATTCCATAGGATGTTTTCTCTTGAGTGAAAATTCCTCACTGAGGGTTTTGGAATATCATATGCTGAATCAAATCCTGCATAAGGCAAGAGAAGTCAAGTGTCAGAGATAGCATTCTTTTATATGATACTAAAGCTGATTTTTGGCATGAAAGTGCCCTATCAAATTCTAATTCTGTTACTTTGTTTTAAGCTTTATTTCCTTGTTAACTGTATAGATAAGCAGAAGTAACTGAAAACATTAAAAACTATAAAAAAATTCTCACTGAAAACTAATTTCCTAAGCTTCTTGTTGGCAAAGAAAAATCAAAAGCTTGAGATAATCTATAGTATTTTAGGCTGTCTTCCACGAGGAAACAAATACTGAAACTTTTACGTAAAGGTTTCTATAACCTAGGAACAGATGTTTTTTAGAACTCTGTTTTTACTATGGAAAACTAAAATGCATTTTCTTAACAGAAACAATGGTATGCCAGTTAATATTATAAAGAGTTCTTGTAATACATTACTTGATTCAATGCACAAGCTACTTGTAACATATTACTTGATTTAATGCACTAACATTATAGAATGAATGATACTACCTTTGGTTTTAAATGAATGACATATCAACAAATGAAGGGCTTTTTCTGTTTTAGAATACAGAATGTACTCTTTAAAATTTGTAAATAAACAGATTAATTTTTGACATTTTTCCTCTATCTTGTCTGTGTCCGCTATCTCTCTCTTTGTCTGTTCGTCTCTCCACCATTCTCTCTTTCTCTCTTGTTTTTTCAATCTTTCTATATCCTTTCTCCTCAAATGTCATGTTCTGCTGCAGATAAGTTTACACTGGATATTAGTAAACAGTTTCTAAAATAAGCACCATTACAAATTATCTTAAACTTCTTTTTCACTCAACAATACTCTTACCCTTTCAAATTGTATTAGGTGGCAGGAAAAAACTGATTCTATTGAGTGAGTGCACGCTAATGGTACAATCAATGTTTGCTAATGCTAAAGCTACCAAGCATACATTTCTGATTTTTTTCAAAATAGAATATTTGCTAAAACCAAGTCCATTTCATAAAAATATAACACCATTTAACCACATCAAAAAGTATTAATTGTGTTAATCAATAAATGCTGGAATGGTAACTTTCGGAGGTAGAGAGAAGCTATGAGTTTAGAGAAAGTCATTATTTGGAGTTATATTCAAGGGATAGCTTCTCTAAAGGTTTTTTGTTTTTGTTTGTCTTGAGAGTAGGTCAACTTTGTTCATTCGTTCCTTTCTGAGTCTTTTGGGCTCTCTCTTAGGAAGCACAAAGTAAGCACTAATTTGAACAAAATAGAGTTTACATAGGGCAATCTTACATAGTTTATATATAATATAAATGTATGTCAGCAATTCCTTAAAAATTGTCTTTTATTACTTTTCTTCATAAGGCAATTATATCTGTCAGTTTTTGATTAACCATAAGCAATCAAAATGAAGTTAACTTCATGACATACATTTGTGAACACAAACTTTCATATATTTAATTCAATTGAGGATATTAAATATTAAATAAGTTTACCAAAATGAACTTATTCAATGCTATATTATTTATTATGATCCTGTATTTCATGTTGTTTCAATTCAGTATTAAACTTTAAATGTTCAAAAATGTTTTACACTTCTATTTTTATTGTTTTTCAGTTTTCCCCATTGTTACTATATAAATATACCTGACATGTATGTTAAATGTACATATTTTACATAGTTCTGTTGTATATATTACATATATAATCACATGTTATATCACACATTACACATCATATAACGTCTGTTTTATATTATATATCACGTATTATATATATTTGCTAAATCTTGTATTTCCCACACTATATCCTAAGTTTTAAATGAAATATTTTACAGTATTTATTTAATCTTCATAGCAGTCTCCTAGGATAGAAAGCTACTATTATTTTCCCACATTTATAGGTGAGTATAATGAGGGACATAAAAATTGTATAAATTGGCCAATATCACCCAGAATACTAGAGGGAAATTAGGTATCCAACCCTAATTAGGCAGTCTGGCTTCGGAGTTTATGCTCTCACCCTTATTCTATACTATACTGTATATGCACATTATAATGGCATAGATACATTAGTTTGATTGCAAGCCATTTTTTGAAGTATATTATTTTAAGTGATTATTTCTTAGATATAAATATTTTTTGAGAAAAAAGTTTGATGCAATCTCTACAGCAGCTAAAAAAATGTAAAATATTGAAAAAGTGTTACTTAAGTATTTCTAAGTGGTTTAATAACTGAGGTCCAGACTAGCTTCTTTGCCAGTCACTTAAAGCAGATCAACCTACATTGTTAGGTCATGTAATTCAAAAGTTGGTAAATGAATTAAATTTTTCTGCAATAAAAAGACTAAGATATTTGTTTCTCTTTCTGGTGTCTTATTTTTTTGTATGAGATAAACTCTTAATAAATAAGTTCTTCAAATCACTTGGAAAATTGGAATTTGTCAATATGACTACCTTGACATCACTGAAAAACCCAATTGTAGATTTCTTCTATCTACAACAAAAGTCAATTAAAAATATTGAGCCTGGATGACAAAAGTGGCTCATCAGTATAAGAATAGTCTTGTTTACTTACTGAGGACATATTAAACATTTTCTGGTTAACGATACCTCCATTAGACAGTAGTTTGATATTTACTTGCTTGCTGGGTTTCAATAAACATTTTACTTTTCTTATTACAAAATAAATTAACATGTACTTTTACAATCATCTATCTATAACAAAATTCCAATAATCCAGCATGATTGAGTTCTAGTGCAAACCATCAGTGACAGAGTTAACATGCCATCATGTCATTAGAACTCTGTCTTTGACGCAGGATTTTTCTGGGTCACTTTGCCAGCCAGAAACCTCCAGCTGTTGATGACCCTGCCCAAGCCTGGCTAGGGCTCCAGTTTTCAACAAGAGATACCCTGTATACTCAGCCTACCAGACTGCACCTGCCCTGAACTCCAGCATGACTTCCTCAGCCACCCTGACTGTGCACCCAACCTCTGGCCGGAATGAGTGTGTAAGCAAGTGAGTGAGGGGTCCAGCTGCCATTCCAAGTGCTGACACGGGAGCTGGCTCTATGTGGGTCTTATAGAAGGGGTCCCTGTGACCTCAAAGCCCTGGAGGAGGATGGCACAGCCTGCAAATTAAGCCTTTTAGTCCCACTGTCTACAACCACATGGACTGAGGCACATTAACAGCTCTGTCTGCCCTTTGTTGCACTCTAGCACATGGCTCTGAGGCTGGCTCAGCCCTGCCATTGCTTCCCCTTGCTTTTGGTGGCTGCCTTCTGCAGGCAGAGGGCAGAGGGCCATCGCGTTACAGCCTTTTTTGTATCCACATTCAGTGGGTCCTGAGTTATCGTCCCATGTCCAAGAAGAATGAGGTTATGCTGACAATTAAAGGGTGAGGAGAGCAAAAAGAATTTTATTGAGCAATGAACAACTCTCAGCAGAAAGGGAATGAGAGGGCAGTTCCTCACCTGAAGTTGGATGGTCTCTCTCTTGCAGTGTGGCTAGGTCCCAGGCTTCTATGGGGTCAGAATTGGAAGTACATGCTGATTGGTTTATGGATATGAAAAAAAAGGATAAAACAAAGACACAACTCGAAGGTGGGCATGACAGTGTAAAAAACCAATTAGGGAAGGGTAGGTATATGTAAAATTGATGAAGGGTGAGGATCAATCAGAGGAAAGCACACCAAATAGGAAGACGGGTTCTTAATCCAGTCCATGGATTTACCTGGGACTTGTAGCTAAGCTTTATTTAAACTGTCTTCAGCTTGAAAGTCAGGTTTCATTGAGGACCTACCCCTGTCCATCTAGGATTTGCCTGCCTCCTGCCACTATCACCTTCTCTAAATCTTGTCATTTGATCATAATTGTTTTAGGGTCAAATTGTCCCAAAATTACATTTAATATGTAACTAAACCCCAGACATCCTGACTAGTCAGTTAGTATTTACTAATTGTTAATGCAAGTTGCTTTTATATCATTTTGATTAGGTTGGTGACATTTATCAGTGGCCACATTGAGTTGTCACATTATAAATACACATAGCTGACAAAGATTTTGTCACATGTAAATTCCAAAGATTATGAAAATTATTTATAATATGTGCAAAGGAAATAGTTGGTATTCTCAAACAATACTACTTTATGATATTTTCTTTCCATAACAGTTATAATTTAATTTAAAGGCATTTTAATTTCAGAAGTCACTTTATCTCAAAGTATCAGCAAAAACCAGCAGATATACAGTGACTGTCACATAGTAAGCAACTGATAAATATTTTTAAAGTTTCTGTTCTTGATGGTATCATTGCTGTTACTATCAATTCTATTTGCAAAAAAAAGCAAAGAAACAATAATTAGAAAAATCAGGAATAAGTACCTATTCTTAATGTGCTTGAAAACATTGGTTTGTGGTGGTGGATACGTTAACAAGCTTCATTTAATTCCACTATGTAGTCATAAATTATAATGTCATTTTGTACCCTATAAATTTATACAATTATAAATTGTCAATTTACAATAAAAAAGAAAACGTGGACTTTTGTTTTCAATTTCAGTTAGCTAAGGTGAGAAGGCATAAAATTATTTCCCTTTGCCAAATAATTTTAAAACTCTTTGTATCTTTCTGCTTTCTATATATCAAAAATCTCAAACATAGAGCTTATTTTTTCATTGTGTACTTTGAAACTAGGAAGTAGCAGAAAATATATGCTGTTAAAGCTCATTTTATTTTCCAAAGAAAAATCTTCAAATCTTCCACTTTATATTGACAATTATAGCAGTGAAACAGCCTCAAATCGCTTAAGTGATACAATTGAAATATTTTACTTGTTTTCAAGATCATTTGTTCAGATATTTTATGGTTCCCAAATGCAGCTACAATTTGTGTGTGTGTGTGTGTGTGTGTG
>CAUYLG010078915.1:0-31854 GCA_963573385.1 Cacajao melanocephalus | reverse complement strand
AAAAAAAAAAATAAAAAATAAAAAATAAAGACCTCAAAGACTTATGTATGTGGACTATATTTATCAATATTTGTATATTTGAAATTAAAACATATTTTTAAAAGATAAGAGTACACAAAAACACATTCCATTAGACATCAGTGTAATATCATCATCATCTATTAGGTAACCCACATTAAATATCACTTTATGCTCATAAGAGAACAAGAACAAAAAGCCAAAATTATATGTCAGTATTATTATAAAAAGTTTTAACTCTGTAGACCTCTTCAAAGAGTGTCAGGGACCTTCAGGTATCCATGAGCCACATTTTGCAAACTGCTGTTTCAGGGTTGTTTTTGTCTTTTTCTTCTATGCCATTTCTATCTCTCTTGTTACTGCCTTGAAATTTCTACAGCATACAGAAACGAGAATATCCAGGACTATAAAAGTTGCTGATTCTAAATTTAATCCTACTCTAGTTGTCTTATAAGAGTTAATGAGCATTCCCTAAGAAGGCATTTTTTACTAGCTAGCGAAATTTTATCAATTTCCTAGTGACTACGGCATGTTATTAAAAAGGACCTGCATGTGCCATTAAAATAAATTATAATTCTAATTTAATCAGATGATGATGTATTGAAATTTATTAATTTTATGAATGAAGTGGTATCTAAACAATGTAACACTTTTTTCTTATAACATCTCAAGCTGGCATTACCCAAATTCTATTCACTGTAGACTAATTACCACCAATCTAAATTAACAGAGTTTTTAAGTTGGAATGGCCCAAACTGGTGGTTTCCAACTATTTACAGCAGAATTTTTTTTTTGAACATATTAGAATCTCAAGAGATAAAATCAAACCTAGCTTTCTTTTTCTATTCCCCAGCTACCTAGCCCACCTCAGACTGAAAATCACTAGCTGAAATCACCAAAGTGAAACTCCCATGTAAAATTCAGATATTGCATTCATAAATATGATTATACACACTCAATTAGATCCCTCTTCAATAAAACCACTGTGATATTACCTTCCTTTAGTCCCAAGGACAGAGGTTTTAGAATTTGCTCCAACTATCCAGACTCACTTCCACTGCAAATCACTTTACAAAAATATTGTGAAATGCAATAAACATTTCTTCTATCGCCCTACACTATTAGTTTCTCTTGGTTTTGCCAAATAACCCAGGGGTTACTTCTTATCCAAGAGCCTGGGATTCTGGGATTTTTTTTTCCTTCTCCATTTCCCAATACTGCAGCAGGTCCCATGTTATCTCCATTGTTAACTGGCTGGACTCCATTCTGCTTTCTCCAACTGATAATAGGACTGACTCTCAAAAACTGCTTTCATCATCTAACTTCTGTCACCCATCCACCAAATCTAATCAAAACACCTGTGTTTTGTATTCTAATTAAATATACCACATATTATAGTTTAGCTACCCAACTTATGTTAATACTACTACTATAGCCCAAAGAGTACCATTCATTCTTTTCCAAGAAAATGCACTGAAAAGATCAGGTAGGATGAACCCTGAGGAAAAGCTCAAAAGACAGTCTCATAAATAGACTTTTTGTCACTTCTAAGCAGAGAGAAAAAGACATTTAGGAAACGTAAAACAAGATTTCAAAAACCTATTTGATCTGTTACTTCATTTCTTCAAATAATTGAAAAGTCAATTTTCTTAAAATTGTTATGTTTGAAAGGCACTGCTCCCTATTCTTACATAGAAGGAATCCTAACCTCTGTGATACACTACTTTCACTATTATTTAAAGTTTGGCTGGGCGAGATGGCTCATGCCTGTTATCCCAGCACTTTGGGAGGCCATGGTGGGCAGATCACTTGAGGTCAGGAGTTTGAGACCAGCCTGGGCAACATGGTGAAAGATCTCTACAAAAGACACCAAAATTAGCTGGGTGTGGTGGTGTGTGGCGGTAGTTGCTGCTACTCAAGAGGCCGATACGGGAAGATCTCGAGCCCAGGAACTTGAAGCTGCAGTGAGCCATGATCACACCACTGTGTTCCGGCATGTGTGACAGAGACCCTGTCTCAAAAAAAAACCCAAAAAAGCCTGAGAATCCTTTAGTATGTTTAGCCATTGCATTTTGTTTTGGTTGCTCTTGTGTAGAATGGCCATCTGTATGAAGAAAAAAAATTTTAAAGATTCTAAGAAAACGGCACTACACAACTATAAAACTAAGTTGTGTAGAAGACTTTCTTCCTGATACAATGGTTTGACATCTAAAACATAACGGTGACCAAGAGTTTCCTCTGTATATAGTGACTGTATGTGGAATCGGGCTGGCAATTAATGTTTGAACATACTACAGTTACATCATAAAAAATGGTCAATATCCAACTGTTTTTTAACCAGCAAAAAGGCAATTTCACTTGTTTCAATCTATTATCAATTTTAATATGAGAGAGAAGAAAAAGATAACATGAAGACACTGAAAAAAACTCATGCCTGAAGGTTTGCATAGTGCTTGTGCTTAGAGGAGGTTGTGGATCCTCCCACATGCCTCCTAGAGCCTCTGCCGCCACCCTCAGGGCTTTCCGGTCCTACCCTACTGGGACTGCACACCTTTTCCCTGAGTTTGATAAGCACAGGTTCCCAGTATCCAAGCAATCCTGATATCCAAAAATTATATTTCAATAAAGGCAAGTTCATGTTTTTAAGTTAATGAAGATTTTAAAAAGTAAAGCTTCAAAGAAAGATGTACAAATACCACTTTCAGAATAAAAGAAATATACTTGTAATCAGGACATTTATATACCAATCTGGCAGCATGGTATACTGGAAAGAGAACAGGAATCTCAGAACACCAGAATCCTGATCTTTGTTCTACCACCAACTGTGTAATGTGGGTTAGCCAATCTCGTTCAGTCTGTTTCTTCATCTACAAAATGAAGACAACTCCTCCACACAGGTTTGCTGAGATAGTTAAATAAAGAACATACGGTAGAAACTCAACAAATCATTCTCTTTTCTTTCTGACACAATTTCTCCCCATTTCACAAAATGGTGGGTAGCCTTCAAATGCCCACAAAACTACATTATAAATACCTGATTCCATGACTTTTCTTATTAAGTTCTTCTCAACTGGAAAAGGTTCCCCTCCCATTCATGCACTGCTCCTGACCCTTCCCATGTCTTCTTGGTACTATAATAGCCTAACTGTAAGTGAAGTCTGCTTCATTGTTACAGGAGTTGGTTTTATTTTTCAAACTCAATTATTAACATTCTAAGCAAGCCTCAATATTTTCTCCCACAATTAGCTCAGTGGCAAGCACACAGGAGGATCTGAGAGTTGCTGACTGATTTCTCCCTCATAGTTTCTAGGTAAGGAGATATAAAATAAAAATTATTGTGCAATTTAAAAGAACATTACAAAGACATCCTAACTCACTAAACCAACACCATCAATTAGCATTTATCAGGTCCTAATCACTTTATTGCTATTTTTCAGTATCATTTATATTCTGATAAAAGGAGCCAGCTCTTAATATATTTTTATTACTAGCTGTGGATTATCTACAATATTAATTATGACAGATTATTCTGAGCCTAAAGCTATCTTCCTTCTTGCCCAAACAATACAAAGAATTGTGACTTATTCATGAAGATTCCTTAACGGGAAAAGACAAAAGGTCAGACTTCTATCATAATATAGCATTCATTGACACACTTACTTTTATAGGAAAGTTTATAATTTATAAAAAGTCAAATTCCTCAGAATGTTTTGTTGCTTTACTTACAGGGCACATCAAGGATACCCGAAGGCTAGTTGTAGCAATTTCACTATCAGGATCTGCAGTAAGTTTTTCCTTTACTTTATAAAGAAGAGAAAAGAAAAATTAAAATTAAAAAAAATTAATGGTGACAAATGAAATTATAGAAATATATAGCATCTTAAACTGTTAAATATTAATGTATTAAAAACACAGTCGCACTCCCAATATAGGTTAAAGAATTATGAACATGCAAATTCTTTGTTTAAATTCTTAAAAATTTTTTTAAAAGTAAAACTGCTAGTAAGTAACACTTTCAAAATAGAAAGCTAAGACTTAAGAACAACAGTTAGTAGAGGAAGCTGGAATGCAGCAGTACCCTAAGCTTCAAAGCTTTTCCAACACACATTCATCACAGTTTTTATTAGACACTATTGTTTCCAATAATTATTAAATCTGTAAACAGAAAAGACAAAAGTATCAGTGGCTCACACCTGCAATCCCAACACTTTGGGAGGCAGAGGTGGGTGGATTACCTAAGGTCAGGAGTTTGAGACCAGCCTGACCAACATGGAGAAACCCCGTCTCTACTAAAAAATACAAAATTAGCCGGACACAGTGGCGCATGCCTGTAATCCCAGCTACTCGGGAGGCCAAGGCAGGAGAATCGCTTGAACCCGGGAGGAAGAGGTTGCAGTGAGCTGAGATTGGGCCATTACACTCCAGCCTGGGCAACAAGAGCAAAGCTGCATCTCAAAAAAAAAAAAATTCTTATACTTTCTTTGACAATTAAAAACGACTATGTACGTGATAATGTGTCTACAATTTAATGTATATAAATTACTATGTATGTGAGCTAACAAATATATACTAATATAAATATTGATGTGAGCAATATTTAAAGCATTAAAGCATCTCATATGCTCGATCTTTTGTTTTTTTTTAAAAATGCTTGGTCTTATAAACATTACTTACTTAGTGCTCGGGAATGATCAGGGTTTCTAATACCTTTCATTTTTAATCTCTGTAATAACATGGCTGATGTAAGCTGTCGTACAAGATATACAGACATGGAGTAATTCTACAAACAAAAAGAAACCTGCATTAAAGATGAGAGATAATATTCTCTTTATTTACATAAAATACTTGTTTAAGAAACCCTGATTTCCAAAAATAACATTCAAAATAACTTCCATGGAATGGTCAATGACTGCAAAGGGGACAAAATCAACCAAGCTACTTCAGTGAAAATAAAAGTTCAATCATTTTAAAGGTATTTCTTGATCATTTATCACTTTAAAACATCCGCTAGTATGGGAACATAGGTTAGATCAATAGTTTCCAAACTATGGTTCTGATTTAGCAAAACTGGTACCTTAGCGGCCACCCTGAAAATTTACTCTCCTATGACTAACCAGAATCTTGCTAATCAAAATCATTCTGCTTTTATCGACTTTATGTAACAGGGCTCTCATATTTTCACTTAAAAGCAGAGTTCCACTGCAGAAACAAATTTCAAATGCCAGTGGTCTGAATTAGCACTTCAAACCCAGAGTTTCAAAGTTCTAATTCTGGCAGAATAGACCACCTGCTACATGGCCTTTGAGTAAATCACTCAAATGAACCAGGTATCAGCTTTCTTCTGAGGAAAGCTTTGATAAATTAACTCCTGTATCCCAAATGGGTATTTTACTGACAAGCAGCAGCTACTATAGTATGTTAGGCACATGAAGAAATGAAAAAATTAAAAAGTCAAGGCCAGAAAACAACAGCATCCAATCCTATATCTCTTAGATCTGGCACAAAGGAACCTTCATTAGCTATTTATAGAGCTACAAAGAGACATATAATTTTACATAAATGCTAAAACAATCTATCTTCCCATTTTATTAAATATATTCATTCAATTGATTCTACAATAAACATAAAACTTTTAAAAGTTGCCAAACCCAATATTTTAAATATTATTTTAAATATCTAAATGCCCAACTTATGGTACAAATGTTAGGTCAATTAATCATTTTAATTATAAGGAAAGAGTATTACTGCCATTATATGGCAAAACTGCCAAGTTTTCAATGTCTACAATCATTTATTCCAATGTCTGTAAAGTACCTCAATTTCTCCATCCATAAAACAGGAATATTATTCCGTTTAGGAACATGTAATAGCAACACTGAAATTGATGCTTCGTGTAATAGTATTTGAAGCTGATGATAGAAATTAACTGAAATCTCTTTTCAATTCATTATTTGAGTTATATAAGCAAGTAATTCTAAAATGTAAATTCCTTGTTGTATTAATTGGTATCTCACAATTGACATAATTTATTATAAGACCAAAAGTCGGCAGAATGTTCATCAACCTGAAGGTTTAAAGAAAATATTATAATTCTAAGTAAATATTTTTATACAAGATAATCACAGGTTATCTGAGATATCAGTTGTTTACATAAAAGCTAAAACAGATTATTTCTAATCACAACATGTGTACATGTAACCATTTCTCCCCAAAACTGATAAAGCTTTCTTTGTTCCTCTTCATAATATTTCTTGTCCAAAGCTTCTAGTTTATTAAAATACTACTTAAACACAAACATACACACAATTGTGGTTAAACCATTACCTTAAGAAATATAAATATGCATATTTTCTTTCCAGGAAAATAAAGAGATGATATTCAGGAAAGCTCAGAGTTAGTTTTTAACTTTAAGAATCTCCACACTGTTGCCTCTGAACTGAAAATTATTGCTTTTTAGAGATTACAATCCGAAAACAAAAAGAGCTGGAGCCAAAAGCCTAAGAAAAAACACAGTAAGTCAACCCCCAGCAGGGTCACTGTCCTGCTAACCAAAATGGAGAGCCTTTACCTTCCCAATTTCTGATGCCCAAGAAATGGAAATTTGGTTTGGCACGGCTGAAGACAACCTAACTAAAGATGTGATATTCAAGGGGCGTCCAGGGCGCTTCTGTTCAATCCCATTTTTAGGTGGTGGTGCGTAGCCCTATAACCGTAAGAGAGAAAAATTATTTCAAATTATCTGCAGAAATTAAACATTTTCTCCAAGGTAGATACAGGATCCTGCCTAATTTCAGTTACACTATTTTTATTTTAGCCTGAAAATCACATAGCCCTTATTATGATTATCAACCAAAATAGGAAAATAACCTTCGAAAAACAGTTACAAAATATTTCACAAGTCCAGAAAGGAAGAAAAAAAAAATCCACGTTCCATCATTAAAATTAAAGATGCTGACATCTTGCCACATTAGCTATGAATCCTTTTCCTTTTTTATAGGACACCAAGCTTTACAGATAAAATCACAACTTTTTGTAATGATTCATCCTTAGCAGTCCCCATTCAAAATACTTTCATATATCAGGGGTGGGAAAGACAGAAAGCAAACTGGAAATTGTGGGGAAAGAAAGAACAAACTAACAAATTTCATTTTTAAAATCTGGTGAGTGATAAAAATATTTTCCACTGCCTTTTCTCTGGGCGGAACAGAAATGGTAATCTTTTAAACCGGGTCAAGTTAACAAATGAGGATAATCAACATTTCAATTGTCATTAAATTAGTTTGATGGCTATCATAATACTGCTATATGCTTTAATCTACTTTTATCTAGTCGTCAAGCATTTGTTTTAAATAGCAAATACACTGATTTCTGATTCGCAGCATATCCAATTATCAATTACCACAAGACTTCACACTGATATTTCAAAACCAAAATCATACATTTTTTAAAAAAATTAAAATGTCTTAGCTGCAAAATAATCTACATATTGAAAAGTAGATACCATATTTCACACACTGTCATTGATGTAATTTAATTATGTACTATTGAGAAAGCATCATTACTTATTTCTGTATATATGGCAAAGAAATGTAAGCAAAATGAATTAACATATTCCCTTTTGTACAGAAGAATCTTCTGAACCACTTTTCTCTCAGTCATTAATGCACACATTTTTCTACATGACACTCTCCTATGTGCAAGCAGGAACTATACAGAGAAAGTATCTTTTAAAACTGTATTCCACTCCACTAACGTCTCAGATTTCTCTGCAAGTCACTGACACCCTTAACTGGATGTGTTAATGGGGATACGATCTAGATCTTATGAGAATGCATCAATAAAAAGGTTTCAGACAACAGACAGGATTCATGCTTCTTTCTCGAAATGTCCCTAAATTATTTGTTAATTGAAAAGCCAAAGGGGTACAGCTAACCAGTCATGCCATGGCAATAACATCAAAGTTGTACAAGTGCAGGTGATGATAATACATCACAGCTGACACCTGGTCACAGATAATTTTAAGACACTATTGGATTTTGGCAATGCTAAAATCTGCACCTTAGGACCAATGAAAAATAGTACTGGTAGTATCACATGGCAGAGGAACACACCCTATTTACCACAACCTGGGAACACCCTTTACTGTCTCATAAGAGGAAGGACAATAATTATTAAGTGAGAGTCTACCTGATAATGTGCAATCTATAACTTGCAACAAATTTCAAAAATCACTAAAAAGTCTGAGCAGGAGAGTAAAAGACAGAGTAGAACTTAAATAACTTGCGTTATAATATAGAAATGAAAGAAGGAGATAGAGCGTGTGTTTGTATGTATGAGTGTGTGTGTTATGTAGGAAGGTTATGCCCATCTTAAGTTGCTCAAGTGGAAAAAGAAAAGTTGCTCAGAAAAAAAAAAAAACACACACACACAACTCCTAAGAAAAGTCCCCTTATACAGACTCAAGGAGTTGATTCAATGAGCAACAAGCACAAGGAATATCAATACCAGTATCTAGGTAATTTTGAACAAAACTTTTGTTTTGCCTGTTTTGGGCCTGGAAGATAATTGCTGGTACGTCCACCGGTAGGTTAAACAATTAAAAATGATGATACAGGGTCTGCCAGGAGGATAAAAATAACTCATAAACTAAAATGAGCACTCTGGAAATTAGAATTTAAGACATAAGACATTCTGACACAGTAGAAAAGGATGGCAGAGCTGGGAGAATAACAGTCAATTTAAGAAAGAAATTATAGCAAATTCAGAATCATGTTAGTCTCGCTCAGTGTAAAGTGTTTTCAATCTATCCTGTATCCCACCTGAGTTGTGTGACTTTACTGGTAATTATGAACGATCTGCTAACTTGTATTCTACCTCTAACCATCAGTACCACCCCTATCCAACCATCAATTTCCTGGTTATTGAGAATATATTAATAGTTGGAATTTTATAAAACATAAATTTTAGCCTTCACACATATTTCTAACAATTTTCCATATTAAAGCAAAAATAAAGTCAAGTTCATGTGACAGGGAACGAGTCGAGCAAATCTACAAGCTTTCTGAGCAAAGGCTGCTGTACAGCACCAGCAGAAGTCTTTGTGGCGATCCTATGAGACAAAGACTTTTTTATATTTCATGCTCTGATGACATCTTACCCTACTTGCAACTGTGACAAAAGTCATCCACAATTATTGTACTTTAACATTTTCCTCCAAATTTTCCAATTACCACTACTACCTGAATACTTACAACACAGATTTACTTTTTTACTTTATAGAAATTTTCAAACATACACAAGAAAGGAACAAACAGCAAGAACCCATCAATCAGGTTCAATAATTATCAACATTCTGCCAATCTTGTTTCAAATGCTTCTGACCCCAAAGTCAATCTGCCCTAAAACACACACATTTCTTTCTGCCTTTGAGTATTTAAATTCAAATTCTAGACATGCCACTTAACCCACAGATATTTAACATGCATTTCTAATAAGACATTAAAAAAAAAACAACACATAGTATTACAACCCCACAAAAATAACCACAATTTTAAAAAATCACCTAAACCTTGTCTTTCAATTCAGATTTCCCAGCTGCCTCAAAATTTCTTTTCCTTTTATCATTTTATTATTGAAAATTTTAAACATATATAAAAGTAGAGAAAAAAGTATAATACACATATAGCTAACAGTTCAGTAATTTACTTACCCATGAACAATCTTTACCTACTCTACCCAACGCCCACTCCTGATTATTTTAAAGCAAATCTCAGATATATTTTCTGTTTTCTCCAAATATAGTTTAGTACAGATATCCTTTTACAGCTTGAATCAGAATTCAAACTAGAGCCCTACGCTGCACTTAACTACGTCTCTGAAGTCTCCTTTATTCTATAAACATAACCCCCACCATCTCCAAACACGCACATTTTTCCCCAATGCTGTTGTTCTATTGGACAAACCAGGACTTTTGACCTGAACAATGACTTCACATTCTAGATTAGGTACACTGCTTCCTAGAAGTATGAGGTTTTGTTGCTCTACTTCCCATATATTTTTATATTTTTAAAACCAATAGTTATACAAGCTTGATTAAATTGGGGCTCAAATTTTCAGACACGAAAACTTCACAGAAAATGTTGCATACTTCATATGGTACCACATCATAAGGCACAGAAGGTTGTTTGCCCTGTTTTCAGTGATGTCAAGATTGATCAGGAGTTCAGGGGATGTCAGCCTGATCCCGCCACTATAAAGTTCCCCATCAAGTTTTGGCATCCACTGATGATAGCTACCCTAGACCCATTATATGATTATGAATTGTGGAATAATGATTTTCTAGTTCTATTACCCTTGTGATACTAGCTAAAATGTTTCCATAAAGGACTTGACCACATCAACAGCTGGTCACCTTGAAATGAATGATTCCCTTTCTTCATCAACCTTCAGAGCAGTGAGTTAGTACAACCTCCAGTGGTTTATTTTAGTATAATTATTATAAACACACTTACATATTTGATAGTTTTGAGTCTACTATAGTCATTATTCTTTCTGATGTCAAAATTATCCCTTCTCAGGTGAAGAGGTGCTTCTTCAAATTGGGGTGAGTGTGGACACAAGTATGTGTTTTAAAAGAAGAAATGCTGAGTTTATGTCAGTTGAGATTTACCATGAGGCAGCCATCAGGGTGACTAACACACAGCATCAGGAAACATAAATCCATGAACTCAGAAATACAATTTATTAGGAGAAGGGGGCCAGTACTGATAAGTCTTCTGGCTGCACCAAAAGGAACTACTTGGAGATTGCTGCCAGCTGAATTACAGCACATACCCTCTCTACTCTTTGGGATCTTTCAAAGAAATATTCTTGTAAACCCTTCTTCCTTCCATCAATCTTATAGCTACACAGGTTTTACAGACATTTCTCACAAATTGTTCAGAAGAAAAATAATTCAGCTTCTTAAAATAACTCCTAAGCAAAGAGGGCCTTTTGCTTTCCTCTGCCCATTAAAAACATAAAATGTTCTCATCTGGCTGTCAGTCTGTACACCGGCAGCCCTTGGAGTCAAAGATGGGGGATGGTCTCTTCAGCAGCTTCTTGTCTGTCCGCGCTGCATGTCACCATCCCACAAGCCCTGCTATGAGCTGCTGTCTTCCTTCCACCAAGGGAAGCTGGAAAACGAATGCATGAAGGTGTTTTGTAAAACTCATTCTCTTGATGTAGGTAAAAAAGCACATACGCTGCTTGCATCACTATTTGATCCTTTACAGTCTAGGGACATGTTACCATTTTCAAAATAATACCATTTCCCATTCCTATGTTTACTTTGTACATGCAGTATAGTGGTCAACTGCCATGGGTTCATAAAGACTGGATATTACAGTAATATCATACACATAAGGACTTACTCCAGGACACAGACAAATGCAACCATATTCAGAGCTCTAATGGGCAATTCATAACTGTTTCAAGCTTCTCTCTCCAGGATTCATGGTTCAATACACCAGGATCATGGGCAAGGACCACCTATCAAACTTCTTTTGTGGCTTGTTGATGCTTCTTAAAACTGGAACAAAGTCCCTGAGGCTCTCCATGGTGGCAAGAGTTCAATAAACTCCTATAGGCCCACAGGAGCTTTCTTCTGAGGCCGAGGCATACTCATGTAATTCTTAAAAACTGCAGAATCTTGTTTTAACATTTAATAAATACTCCATATTTCATTATTCTAATAATAGCACTTGTGGATCAACAGGTGGTTTAAGATGTCTTCCATCAGATGCATGTGATTCTCTTTCAGCTGGTCTATAGGACTTTACGGGGCTAGGGTAAAAAGGCTATTTGGGAAAGGCAGCCATCTGATTTTCTTTGAGATGGCCCTATCAGGTTCAGGCAAGTCCTCCCCACTGCCTTCTGTTTTTGAAATATGTCTTTGCCTTTCTCTCAGTGCTCCATTTCTTCTCCTCCTTCACAACTGCCCATGGAGCAACTGCTGCAGGACCCTGGCTCCAGGGATGCCAGACTCATCAGACAAAGGGTGCTTTATGTAGTAGTCAGCATGTTCACAAATAGCTTAATACAAGTAATCAAGGGTTAGTGGGTGCTTTGGGACAGAAATCAGCAGTGACTGAGTAACAGTGCCCCAGAGGAAGTACTCAATTGCCTAATTTTCTCTCCCTCAAAAGAACTGAAAGAGTGACAAACTCCAAGCCATCAGTAGTGGTGCTACAGACCTCCTACAGGAAGGTATCATCCCAAAATGTGACACTGACTAGTCCATTTGGAAATTCTGTGTAACTTCTATGTTTACACATCTGTAACCACCATATTTTCCAAAGCAATGCCAAAGAGTTTAGGCACAACCTCACACATTTCAGACGCAACTCCCATCACTGGCACAATCACAAGATGATACAGGATAAGTCTCCAAGTTGAGTCCACAGACACCAAAAAGCTCTCCATAGTCTTATCTTTCATCATAGATAATGGGAGGGGCAAATAGCAATGAGTGTCAAAGGTCAAAGATCTTAGCAGCCACGTGCAGTGGCTCACCCCTGTAATCCCAACACCTTGAAAGACCAAGGTAGGTGGATTGCTTGAGCCTAGGAATTCAAGACCAGCCTGGGCAACACAGCGAAACCCTGTCTCTACAAAAATAAGCCAGGTGCACTGTAGTCCCAGCTACTAAAAAGAGATAGGAGAATCGCTTGAGCCTAGGAGGCTGAGACTGCAGAGTTAAGCCAAGATTGCACCACTGCACTACAGCCTGGGCAACAGACTGAGAGATTTAAAAAAAAAAAAAAAAAAAAAAAAAAAAAGGAATCTTAGCACAGCTAAGGCAAAGAAAAATGGATATGAAAACGCCATGAGACAGGTGCACAGGGTTGTGCTGTAATCTCTGATTTTGCCAGGCTTTCTTTCCCACACATGTGGTTACCCATTGGTATCTTTCAGCTCCAAGTAGGGCTGCTTATTCCCTTGGTTCAGATCTTTGTGCAAACTATCCAAATAAAAGATAGCTGCTAGGCGCAGTCGCTCACATCTGTAATCTCAGCACTTTGGGAGGCTGAGGTGGGCGAATCATGTGGTCAGGAGTTTGAGACCAGCCAGCCAACATGGTGAAACTCTGTCTCTACTAAAAATATAAAAATTAGCTGTGTTTGGTGGCGGGGTACCTATAATCCCAGCTACTCAGGAGGCTGAGGCAGGAGAACTGCTTGAACCTGGGAGGCAGAGTTGCAGTGAGCCAAAATCATGCCACTGCACTCCAGCCTGAGTGACAGAGCAAGACTCCATGGGGGGGCTAGAAGCGCGTTGGGGGGTGAGGGGGAAAGAGCTCCTGAGATTCTTGTTGCTAGTAGCCAGAAACCTGAGAGACTAAATGTCCCACCTGGGGAAACAGGACTGGGCCACATAAGCAATCCTCCCTGACCACACCTACTCAGACTCTGCAATTACCCTTCACTCCCAGACTGTCTCAACAGATTTTAGTCTCACATGTATCTTTCAAAAAGAGTCAGTCAGTGATGCAGTGTTGCTCAAGCCCTGTAAAATTCACAAAGCAAGTATTTTCTCAGGTCTCTAAGTCCACAGGCTGTGTATAAGACTCCTGACAACCAAGAGAAGTCAGATCCCTCTGTCTACAAGATAAGAGTGCCTGGTCATGGCTTTCTTCACTTTGAGGCTCAATTCTGAGCACTTGGCTCTGTAGTCCTAGACCATATATATTGTCTGACTCGCTTAGCTACTCATGAGTATTGCTCATATATTAGTCCAGAGCCCAGTCTCGTGTCCACCAGGGATGTTAAACAGCGTCCCCATTTTCTCAATAGTTGCAAAGAGTGTCAGCTCTGGTGAAATGACAACTGGGCATAGTGGTAGAGTCACTGTTCTCTTAGAGATTCAGTTACAGTAAATACACCTCCAACCTTGTAGTGCTTGACAAACATGTCATGTACTATTTTTTTGATTATGGCTTTGCTGGCCTTCTATGGAACAGTACCTAATTTAGTAATATATTCAAGGCCTCAAAGGAAACCAATAGATAGTCCAGTTCTACATTTATTATTTTATTATTTTAAGACTTGACTAACAAGACTTGAAGAGTTAAAAGCCATCTATTAAGCCAGAAACAGGCTGTATGCAACCACATTGTACATATCCTAGGTGCTGAAGCCCATATACTGCCTCATTGCTTAAAAGAGTTGTCAACCAACTATCATTGCACCCACCCACCACCACAAGTGAATGCATCATCAAGGCCCAAGCTGGGAATTCTTGATCTCTATAGTTAGCCGCTCTCAGCAGGTTCTGCCTTCCCCATGTCATCCAC
Source organism: Cacajao melanocephalus (assembly GCA_963573385.1). Taxonomy (NCBI): domain Eukaryota; kingdom Metazoa; phylum Chordata; class Mammalia; order Primates; family Pitheciidae; genus Cacajao; species Cacajao melanocephalus. Next base: position 17,504 of record CAUYLG010078915.1, on the reverse strand, counting down.
AGGCCAAGCCCAGCTAATCCAGATATCCCACACATGCTACCCTTTACGTGAAACTGCCTAAGTCCTCCCCTTCAACTATGCTATTTGATATGTTCCCAAGAGTGTTTCACAGCTTCCTTGATTTGTTATGCAAGATGCTCCAGGCTCTAGCCAGATGCAGTAGTGCACAACTGTAGTCCCTACTACTTAGGAGGCTGAGGTAGGAGGATTGGTTGAGCCCAGAGATTCAAATCAAGCCTGGGGACATAGCAGGACCCTGCCTCTTTAATTAAAAAAAAAAAAGATATTCCAGGCTCATATTTTCCATCTCCTTCAGACCTGAAATAAGCCATTTATTATTTATCCAAGAAACCACGGATCACTCTAGTGGAAAACAGTATTTAATCCGGATGCTAAAACTGTTCATTAGTATTCAGTTGTCACTGTTTCTAGGCCTTGTCAGTGTTTATATTAAACTTATATGCAAATCTGGTGAATAAAAAGCAACTTACAGGCAAAGGAAATAGCTTCCCATTTACTTTTATACATAGACTATTTGGATAGTTATCTTCTTGAGGGCAACTTGTTTCTGCCAGGCAAAGTCTGTATTAATAAAAGAAAAAAAGTATTCTTAAATAGTGTGCTCAAACATTCTTATGTGTTTTAAAATTCAGCAAGTACAAAATTAAGTTAAGAGAAAATTTCAAACTCACCTCAACTGAACTTGGACTGTATAATCTCTCCTACCACCTGGCAAAAAATCCCTGTTGGAAAGAGAAAAAAAAATGGGTTACAAAAGTACAATGAGAATTCTCAGAACAGTCTCACCAGGAAGAAAAAAAGGAAAAGCATTATTTTTATTTTTCTTATTCCCTAAGAGATGAACAATAGACTGCCAATAATACAAGCCTTAATCAAAACACCGTAATGATGACAAACCTGATTTGCTTAACTTCAAGCCATATCTTTATGGCAATTTTAAGGTATTTTCAACGCACAGGAACTTTGAAGATGCAAAATTTATTTCACAGACATCACACTTGACTAACATGCAAGGAAGCAGCCTAGGTTCTGAAAGAGTTTTAATAAATCTATTTGCTTAGCGCATTCTAATCACTTGAAGACTTTTTTTTAAAATATAAAGACCTATTCACTAGATATTCTTATTGATCTCAAGTACAGCCTAAGCATTAGCAGATTTTATAGCTACTAGGGAGATTCTAATATAGACCCAGGATAAAGAATTAGTGCCTAGAGTCTCAGCATCTCCATACCATCCAACTTCATAATTATGTATCCAATTAAAGGTACAGAACCTCTTACAATTTCTAGATGATAATCTAATGGTGCCATATAAAATATATTGCAGACTGAACCTTCCAAACTCTTGCCACACAACATGGAGTCCACAGGGAAGCAGCATTATTTTTCCCTAGAAGCTTGTTAGAAATGCAGACTCTCAGGCCCCATCCTAGACTATAGTATTAGAATCTACATTTTGGGCCAGATGTGATGGCTCAAGCCTATAATCCCAGCCCTTTGGGAGGCCAAGGCGGGCAGATGACCTGAGGTCAGGAGTTCGAGACCAGCCTAACCAACATGGAGAAACTCCGTCTCTACTAAAAATACAAAATTAGCCGGGCGTGGTGGCACATGCTTATAATCCCAGCTACTTGGGAGGCTGAGGCAGGAGAATTGATTGAACCCAGAAGGCGGAGGTTGCAGTGAGCCAAGATCGCACCACTACACTCCAGCCTGGGAAACAAGAGCGAAACTCTGTCTCAAAAAAGAAAAAGAATAGAATTAGAATCTGCATGTTAACAATATCCTCAGGTAACATGTATACACATTACAGTTTTAAGAATTATTATCCTTAGCCACTGTCATAAATCTCGTCAGAGATAAGATCATTAGAGTGTAGTCCTTTCTTGAGAAGCCTGGAGCACACTGAACCCTCCTGGTGCTCTAACTGGGCCAGTATTCTCACTGTTCCCAATCCTCTAGCTCCACTAGAAGGCAGTACAGCACAGCAGTGACAACTGCCTTGAGTTCTACAGTCCCAAACCGCACAACCTCAAACAAATCACGTAACCATTCTGTGCCTCAGTTTCTACATCTGTTAAAGATGGAAAATTACCGCACCAACATCATCAAGTTGCTGTGACAATTAATGTCAAGTGCCTAAATATAAGATGCACTCAACAAACGGGAGCAGCTGGCTGCTGTGCCTGTTTCCACTCCTCCCACTATTCTCCTTACCAAGAGCAGCCTTCTCAAATGGCTATTCAAAACATCTCAATATCCTAGGCAATACTGACCTCTTCTGAGCAACCCATTATCACTCCACTCATTCAAATCAAGAAACATTTCATATTCTGGGTGCTGGAACTTCAAAGACAAATACAACATAGTATTTGCTTCAAATGATTTATATGCTAAGTAGGTAACAGACATACGACACCTAAAATAAAATATGGTAAGTGGTACAGTACACATTATGAAAAGTAAGTGCTATAGAAAAAGGGAAAATTTCTGTCTTGAAAGCTCAAGGTTGTTATCACAATTAGTCCAATCAAACTAGAAAACAGGGTTTTTACAGCAATGGTTTTGCCTACTTCTGCTTAGTGGCTCCACTAAGAACATGAGTAACTGCGGGTATCTAGTGCAGTGATTCCCAACAAAAAGGAAAGGCTGAGGATCAACCAGAGATAGAGATCAGAAACTTGTTAGGTGGGAAACATGATTTGAAGAAGGAGAAATGACAAGAGATGAGCCTAGAAAGATGGACAGGAGCATAAAGGGTTTTGAATAGCTCACTAAAGATTTATACTTTATTCTGGCAAGGGAAATTAACATAAACTGGGAAAAACAATGTACTAAATATCTTCATAAACATTATGAGTCATGACCAAGGCATCTTCTGACACTCATTTTCTGCCAATCACTGTTCCAGGAACTTTTACATATTGGTCCATCAGATACAAAAGAAGCATTTATAATGGGTTTTATGATAAAAAATGAGTAACAGATGCTGCTTTCATCAAGAAGGTTGGAAATGCAAGCAGTGAAATAAATGCAATGATGCCGTAATAGAACGTGAGTACATGGCACAGTGAAAGACAAAGGACACATTGAGGGAAATCTGGAAAGGCACCACAGGGTAGGTATGACTTGAAGTGGCCCTTGAAACATGGCTCAAGATGTTTGCCAGGCAGAGTATGGACAAAGAAGACAGGCAAAGGTGCAGAGATGTGAAACAGCATAGTTAACCTAGGAAACACAAATGGGAAAGCCTAGTCAGAGTACAAGTTGTTAGAAAAGAGTAACAAGAGATAAGATGATTTGAAAAAAAGAGTAGAGCAAGATGTTGAAAAGAACTGCCAGGCAATGGATTATGGACTTCATAAGGTACCATTAGAGTGTGTTTAAAGCATCAAAGAGAAAAAACTAAATGGCCTTTAGAAAGATCACATGGTCAGGTAGGAGATGAAAAATTAGGAGACCATTACAACTGAACAGGCAAAACCATTACAATTGAATAGGCAAAAACGAAGGCTTGAAGCTGGGTGCACTGGCTCATTCCTGTAATCCCAACACTTAGTAAGGCTCAGGTAGGTGGAGTTCAGGATCAGCCTGGGCAACATAGCGAGATCCCGTCTATACATAAAAATAGAAAAATTAGCCAGGCGTTGTGACACGTGCCTATAGTCCCAGCTAGTCAAGAGGCTAAGGTGGGAGGATCAATTGAGCCTGGGCATTAAAGGCTGCAGTGAGCCTTGATTGTGGCACTGCACTTCAGCGTGAGTGACAGAGCAAGACCCTGGCTCAAAAAATAATAATAGTAATTTAAAATAAGGGCTTGAAAGCTATTAAAGATAAATATAACTGAGTGATATTTATACATAAAAAATAGTAGGACTCAATGAATACCTAGAGATGAGAAGGCAGGATAAGGGAAGGGGAGTTTCTAGGATGCTGTCCAGGTTTTGGAATGCTGCAACTGAAGAGATGGCCGTGCTACTCACCAGGACAAAAAGAGGCAGAGCAAGTTATAGCATCAATCTCCCAAACCACCCAGTGAGGGGGTGATCATTATTCCAATTTTACATGCTGAGTAAGCAAGGTTTAGTCACCTATCTAGGGGCATGTGGACCTAAGTGGTTGGTTCAGAATTCACTTTCTACTCAGTATTATTACTCTAAAGACCATACTAGCTCCCTCAAAGGTAGAGTTGCATTGCTGAGTTTTCAATATTCAGAATGACACAGAACAATCAGTGAAGCACAGCAAACTGACAGGATGCGGTAAATGAAGAGTGAGCTAACAAAGAGGCCTCTGTCCAGGCAGATTCCAATACCATTAGTGAAACAGGGAATACAGAAGGAAATACACTAAGCAAAAATCTCCTTGAGGCCAGTTTGTTCTCCAACTTTGCATCTTTGGTTTCTGGAATACGGTCTGGTCCACAGCAGTCAATAAATATGTGCTGAATGAATAAATAAATAAAAGAACAAAAGACAAGCAGGTTTGAAAGAAGGCAAGTTCAATTTTAGATGTGTTGTGCTTGATGTCCTTGTAGGTGAAAGGAGAGACACTGAAAAAGGTGTCTGGAGGGAGGTGTTGGTAATTTTGCAGCCATATATATATATATATGCACATTCATGAATATTATCAGAGAGTAGCAGGAAGAGAATCCCAGACTGATTCCTGAAAATGGGTACAAGAAGTCAATGTGAGGAACTGAGAGAGCATGGTTAAAAATATACTAGTACAAAATGAAAGGAGCAGCACTGAAGCCAAGAAGAGAACTGAATCCAATCTTCAACTGCAAGATATAACAGAAAGAACAAAAAAACCTGGACAAGAATGTCAAGAATGTATTCAAGCTTCTAGTCTAGATCTTACTACCACTACAGGCAAAGGGCCGGAGCTAGAAACACAGCAGTGGTTCTCAAGTTGGCTGCATACTGGAAACCTGGGAAACTTTAAAAACCACTCAGGTTTGGGTTCAATCCTGAGATTCTAATTTAACTGATGTGGGATAAAATCTGAGTATGTGAAGTTCCTAAAGCTCCCTAGCTAATGCTAATATGCAGCAAAGTTTGAGAACCATGGGGACAGAAGCAGTTAAATGACACAAGAAGCAATCATCTGAATCCAGAATGTACAATACGCTAGAGTCAAATAAATCACTTTTTTTGGAAAGTAGACAGTGTTATAAAGTCTAATGAGAGAAACCAGGGCTCCTTAGAGAACTGATCAATTCCACAATGTGGCTGACATAACACAAGATAAGCCTGGAGTGTCTTTCAGTGCAAGAAATTAAAGAGTGCTCAAAGTGGGTTTCAGGGAGAGAGGTATATCAAAAAAGCATATGAACCAACCTGAAAGAACTTCTAATAGCCAAAGATAGAACAATTTAAGCAATAAAATTACTATAACATTGGAATATAACCCATAGAACACCCATGAGTCCATGCTGTTATAAACGAATATAAAAATGCTGGGCATGGTGGCTCGTATCAGTAAAACCACACCTGTAAACCCAATACATTGGGAAACAGAGGTGGGAAGATCACTTGAGCACAGGTGTCTGAGATTACCCAGGGCAATACAGTGAGACCCCATCTCTACAAAAAATGCAAAAATTAGCCAGGTGTGGTGTTGCACATCTGTAAGTCCCAGCTTCTTGGGGGGCTAAGATAGGAGGATCGCTTGACCATAGGAGGTCAAGGCTGCAACAGGCCATGATCACCACCACTGCACTCCAGCCTGGGCAACAGAGCAAGACTCTGTCTCAAAAGAAAAAAAAAATAGGCCAGGCGCAGTTTGTCACACCTGTAATTCCAACATTTTGGGAGGCTGAAGCAGGCAGATCATATGAGGTCAGGAGTTCAAGACCAGCCTGGCCAACATGGTGAAACCCAGTCTCTACTAAAAATACAAAAATTAGCCTGGGCGTGGTGGAGAATCACTTGAACCTGGGAGGCAGAGGTTATAGTGAGCCAAGATCATGCCACTGCAACTTCAGGCTGGGTGACAGAGCGAGACTTTGTCTCTAAATAAATAAACAAATAAATCCATGAATGAATGAAAAGGAGACAGCTCCTCCTTATAAAAATAAAATAACCCTAATGTAAAAAAGATTAAGGACAACAGAAAATCATCACTGGAGCACAAGAATGTTTTTGCCAAAGTAATTGCTAAAGGAAAGATTCACGAGTGAACACTAAATTAATCCACAAAAGTCTGAGGAAAATCAGAATCGTAGGTGCCTCATTTCAAAGCATCTCCATAAAATATTTATCATTAGCAAAGGAAAAAACAGTAACTTTACAGTGCAGATACCTGGCAGTTAGTATCAGCCAAGTGATCAAGGTTAGTATCACCAAAAATAAGATATCAATATTGTACTGCCTGATATGGTACTCTGAGAAGGGCACATAACTTGAGGTATTCTTGCCAAAAATGCACAATCCCCATCTAACCATGATAAAACATCAGCCATACCCCAAGTGAGAAAGAGTCTACAAAACACCCGACCAGTACTCTTCAAAACTGTCACGTCGTGAAAGACAATGAAAAACTAAGAAATTATAACAGAGTAGAATGACATAATTAAATGTGATTTGGGATTCTATCTAGGAACAGAAGACGTTCAGACGTTCATTAGCTGAAAGACTGAAAATGAATACAGTCTGTAGTTAATACTACTGTACCAATGTTGATTTCATGGTTTTGATCATTGTACCAGGGTGATGTAAGATTTAATATTAGGGGAAACTAAGACGAAGAATACATGTACTACTTTTATAATTTTTATCTAAATAAACATTACTATAAAATATGAAGTTTTTAGGCCAGGCACAGTGGCTCACGCCTGGAATCCCAGCACTTTGGGAGGCCAATGTGGGAGGATCACAAGGTCAGGAGTTCAAGACCACAGTGGGCAAAGTGGTGAAACCCCATCTCTACTAAAAATACAAAAATTAGCCAGGCATGATGGCACATGCCTGTAATCCCAGTTACTCAGGAGGCTGAGGCAGGAGAATGGCTTGAACCCAGGAGGTGGAGGTTGCAGTGAGCCAAGATTACACCACTGCACTCCAGCCTGGGTGACAGAGCAAGAATCTGTCTCAAAAAAAAAAAAAAAGAAAGTGTTTTAAAAATCTTAGGAGACATAAAAGTCAATAGTAATACATGGGCCTTGTCTGAATATTAATAATTTGAATATGGGCTGGATATTACTTTATATTAAAGAATTGTCAATTTGTTAGAGTTATTATGTTAAACATTCTCAGAGATGCATCTTAAAGTATTTCTAGGTGGTATTATACGACATCTGTGATTTGCTTTCAAAGACTTCAGAAAAGAGCAGAAAGAGAAAGTCAGATATAGACTGACAAAATGTTGATAATTACTGAAGCTATGTAGTGGGTGCCAAACTTTTACCTCCATTTACTGAGAGGGAGAATTTTACTATCTGATTATACAACTCTGAAAAGGTTGGGGTTTGTATACACACATGTATGTGTGTGATCTTTTTACGGTTTTTTTTTCCCCTTATGGAGGGAGGACTGCAAGCATTACTTTCTTAAGACTTAAACAATGTTTTTAGGCCGGACACAATGGCTTACTCTTGTCAATCCCAACACTTGGGGAAGCTGATATAGGAGCCGATACAGTGATGGTTAAACAACAGTGTGAATATGCCAGTATTCACAAGACCCTTTCTCAAAATAAGAGAATATGACATTTATGTCTCCTAAGATTTTTTAAAAACTTTTTTTTTTTTGAGACAAATTCTTGCTCTATCACCCAGGCTAGAGTGCAGTGGCGCAATCTCAGCTCACTGCAACCTGGGCTTGAGTCCATGAGTGAGTTTGAGACCAGCCTAGGGAACAAAAATAAGGCCCAGTCTCTACAAAAATAAAAACAAGAAATTAGCCAGGTATTGTGGCATACACCTGTAGTACCAGCTACTCAAGACCCGCTCACAAAATAAAAAATTAAAAATTTGTATTAAGGTTAAATACACATAAAAGTTACCATAACCTTTTGTAAGTTTACAGATTTGTAGCATTAGGCATATTCACACTGTTGTTCAACCATCACTAACATCCATCTCCAGAACATGATAAAATTTTTTATTTATTTATTTATTTTGGAAAGGAGTCTTGCTCTGTCACCCAGGTTGGAGTGCAGTGGTGTGATCCTGACTCACTGCAACCTCCACCTCCCAGGTTCAAGCGATTCTTCTACTTGAGCCTCAAGAGTAGCTGGGACTACAGACAAGCACCACCATGTCCAGCTAATTTTTGTAGTTTTAGTAGAGAAGAGGTTTCACCATATTGGCCAGGCTGGTCTCCCAAAGTGGTGGGATTACAGGCATGAGCCACCACGTCCAGCCAATAAAATTTTTTTAATTCAAAATAATACCCAGGTGCGGTGGCTCATACCTGTAATCCCAGCACTCTGGGAGGCCAAGATGGGCAGATCACTTGAGGCCAGGAGTCGGAGACCAGCCTGGCCAATATAGTGAAACCCCATCTCTACCAAAAATATAAAAAATGAGCCAGGTGTGGTGGTGTGTACATGTAATCTCAGCCATTCGGGAGGCTAAGGCAAGAAAATCACTTGAAAACAGGAGGCAGAAGTTGCAGTGAGCCGAGATTGTACTCCCGCCTGGGTGATGGCAAGACTCCGTCTCAAAAAAAATAATAATTATTATTATTACTTTTAAATTAGTCATTTCTTTATTGACTAGTTAATACATTCACATTGTTAAAACTTAAAAAAGATACATAAAAGGACAGAAAGAGAAAAGATTCCTCCTAACTCTGTCTCCAGCCTCCCAGCTCCTTTCCAGAAGCAGCTAATCTAGGCCAGGTGTAGTGGCTCATGCCTGTAATCCCAGCACTTTGGGAGGCTGAGGCAGGCAGATCACCTGAGGGCAGGAATTCAAAATCAGCCTAGCCAACATGGCAAAACCCTATCTCTCCTAAAAATACAAAAATTAGCTGGGCATGGTGGCATGTATCTACAGCCCCAGCTACTAGGGAAGCTGAGGCAGGACAGTCACTTGAACCTGGGAGGCAGAGGTTGCAATAAGCTGAGATCATGCCACAGCACTCCAGCCTGAGCAACAGAGTGAGACTCCATCTCAAAAACAAAATAAAACAAAACAAAACAAAACAAAAAGCAAGACAGAAGCAGCTAATCTTAATTTGTCCAGGATTTTGATGCACTTAACCAAATTCTGCACACACATACACACATATGCACAAATACACACCTTTTTAAGGCAACTGGGAGCCTTAAAAATGTTCACTTAAAAATATGTATCTCTAAATATCTACTTATTCTCACCCTCTTCCTTCGAAAGCCAACATAACACTCCAGTAAAGCCTTCCCAGACCACCAAGATTAACAGTGACCTCCTCCTCCTATAAATCAGCTCTTATTTGTCATTACTGAATTGGCTCTTTTCATATGACAGCAAGACTTCAAGCAACTTGTAAAAAGGGATCATGCCATATGACACAGTACCTTGTGCCTAATAAACACTTGCTTAATGTGTTTAGAACTGGGAACACTGGAAAACAAAACTAAAGACCAATGATATAGTTTGTGGACATAAAATACATTGGGAACAGTTTCTCTTCAAAGGGTTTCACCCCCTTGTCTTTTATTCTATTTTATAAGTAATCTTTCCTGCCTTTAACATGCCCAGGCATGCCTCCATTCACCAAGCTTGTAGCCAACCCATACCACCTTACTTTAAGTTGGTAGGTACAAGGAATAAACTTCCTGGTTCTTTGCCCTATTCTAAATGCTAAATGTAACCAATCGAGATCAGTTTAGATTGTAGGGTCCAACCCCAATTAACGGGGGGAGCACACAGAAACAGGGATACGTTTTAGGAATAAAAATCCCTGCTTTCCTTTGTTGGGTATGCTCTTGCCACTATTCTGTACGCACGAAGCACCGCTCTGCAGAGGTAAATTGTCTTGCTGAGAAAACTTTTTGCCTGGGTGCTCGTTTCCTTTGCAACTCAATCTTATTTCCAACAATTTGGGGGCTTGTCCAGTATCCCATTCTCCTCCAGGAAGGGGTCTCCAATCATCTCTCATAGGTAGACACGTCCCGCTGCCTCGTAGAGGTGGCCTCAGGAGAGTCAAGACCCACCTAGAGAAATGAATAAAGCCAGACTCTCAGCTACGCGGCAGGGAAAAGGCCTACAAATAGATACCGCAGCAACCAGGTAACTCTGTGCACAGACCAAGGTAAGAAAAGGTGCAGGGGCAGTGAAGTATTTCCTTGGTGGTTGAGACCAAGGTAAAATAAATGCCGCGAGGGCAGTGAAGTATTCCTTGGTCAAGACGTACCACAGGCAAGAAAAGCCATGGGGGCAGTGAAGTATTCCTTAGTTGAGATACCTTGGAGGTTTAAAGTGTGTGAATGGTAACAAGCACTACTGCTGTGCGGAGTGAGTGAGTCCAATCTGCAGTTCTGTGGTCACCTCATATGGCTCAGGGTGGACTCCTGCCATGGGGATATACCGGCACACCAATACAAAGAGGGACCTAAATTCCCTCTGGGGAAGCAGCCAGAGAAGCTGGAGAAAAAGTAAAGGAGCGTGAAAAACCTTCAGTGGAGGGGGTTCAATCTCTAAAAAAGAGAAGGCAAGAAATCTCTAGTAAGAGAGGTTGAGCCCCCCTCCACCAAAAACACACACTCTCTCTCTCTCTCTCTCTCTCTCTCTCTCAAGGAAACACCTAAAGCCTCCAAGATGGGGAATGCTCCCAGCAAAACAGGGAAAGATACGGCGAAGGTCAAATCCCCTCTGATAGCCTTTTGTTGAGATATTAGAAAGATAACGAAAGAACTAGATATAAGAAAAAGCAGCAAATGATAAAATATTGTTGCTTCATTTGGACTCAAGAGTCCATCTTCAAACCTGCTATTTTCTGGCCAAAGTTTGGATTGAATGAAGACTGAGTCTGTCAACTTTTAATTCAGGATGTGAATGACAAAAGTTCAGTCTTGCAAGAGGAAATAGACCATGCTCTCTGCTGGAGAAAAGGACCTGTTCCCTTCTTTCCCCTAAAGAGTGCGGGGGAAGGACTAAATTTAGCATTCCCCAAGGAAGACCTGGTAAAGTCAGCCCCTAGGCAAAAAGATCCCAGAACATGGGACCCTTTAAACCACCTTCCTTTACCCAACACCCCTAACTTATCTTCCCTGCTAAGCAGGTGAGGCTGCCACCCTAAACTCAGCAGCCATCCCAGATTCATCCTCTACTCATGCTGTTCCCCCTCCTTATAACCCTGACTCTTGGGAGTCACCACATAAAACCCTGACTCTTGGGAGTCATTACCATGTGAGCCCACCTGCTCCCAGCCTAAATGCCCTTCCCCAGGAAGACTTCAACATGAAATAGAGCAGTGTAAAAAGGATATCCAAAACTTCCCTTTCCCTGCCACCAGAGAATCAGCTCCTACTCTCTTGTCCTTAAGGGAGGTGCCTCTTGGAGGAGGAGATACTGGCTTTGTGAATGCCGCTTAACTAGCTTGGAGGTCCAGAATCTAAAAAAATTACTCAGTAGAGTGGCAACCAGACTGACCAATTTCTAGGGCCCCAGCTGTATACTTGGGCCAAGTTAATGTCCATCTTAGGCATCCTCTTCTCAGGGAAAGAAAGGAGCATTATCCACAGGGTCACTATGACAGTCTGGGAACATGAACATCCACCTGGTCAAAACGTCCCTACAACGAACCAAAAATTCCCAGCCCAAGACCCTCAGTGGGATAACAATAATGTAGTCCACCAGAAGCCTATGAGAGATCTTAGAGAAATGATAATTAAAAGAATTCAAGAACCAGTGCCCAGAACCCAGATTCTTAATAAAGCTTTCAACATACAAGGGAAAGAAGAAAGACCTACAAAATTCTTAAATAGGCTTAAAGAGCAAATGAGAAAACATGCAAGAACCAAAGGACCCCCTTGGGCAAGGAATGCTAAAACTTCATTTTGTTACTAACAGTTGGCCAGACATTACTAAGAAATTACAAAAACTGGGAAATTAGAAAGATCGATCCACAGAAGAGCTTCTAAGAGAAGCTCAAGAAGTCTACATGAGAAGGGATGAAGAGAAACAGAAACAAAAAGAAAAAATTATGCTGTCCACCTTTAGACACAATGCCCAAGGGGCCAGATTTAAGCCTCCACTGGCCACACCTGATATAGGATATGGAAAGGGAAAGTCAAGAAATCCAGGAATTGGGAAAAGAGAGAAAACCAAACAAATCCTTAGGAAACTTGAAAACAAGGAAGAAAGACAAGTGCTACAAATGTGGAAAAATAGGTCATTTCAAAAGAGAATGACTGGAATGGGAAAAAGAAAGAGAAATCACTCCATTCATGGCATTTGAGGAGGAATAGGGACATCAGGGGCTCTGTCTTTTTTTATCTTGAGACCCATCGAGAGCCCTTGATAAATTCAGAGGTGGGACCCAAACCTGAGCTTAATACCTTTTTAATTGACTCAGGAGAAGCTCACTCCTCAGTCTGTTACCTGTCCTCTAGAATAAACTGCTCATCAGAAGAACTTTTTGTCTCAGGGGTAAAAGGGGAAAGATTTAAGGCCAAACTTTTACAAGAAACCACAGTTAAATGTAAAGACCGAGCAGCTAATATTAAGTTTCCATCAATTCCTGAAGAAGGAATAATTTATTAGGAAGGGACTTAATGTTAAGGTTAGGCATAGGCCTATACGCGAGTCAGGAAAAACTCCCTACTTCCTTAAATCTGCTCCTTATAAATGCTCTATGGGCTGCCTTATCTAAATTCCACTGCTAACCTCCCTACATTTGAAACAAAAGATCAGTTTCCTTCTAGCACACACCTCACCCCTTGAATTTCCAGTCCACCACCACCAGCCCAGAGACCACTTTCTCGTCAGGAGTTGGAAAGAGGGAAAGCTCGAATCCATCGGGGAAGGACCTTATCTAGTACTACTAACAACTGAAACAGCTGTGCAGACTGCTGAAAAAGGATGGGCTCCTCCACCCCCTTACATTCTTCCTCCTCCTAAACCTTCTTCCAATCAGTTATTCTTTCCATACCCAGTGACGAAACTATAGTAGACATTGTAGAAGTTAAAGATTGAAAACAAACTTTAGCGACTGAAATGGGACACCAAGAAGCAAATATGCTTGGATGGAATGGAATGAATATTCCATTAGCATTCTAAAACAAATGAAGTTGTTACATTTGTGCACACAGTACACCAGAGTCCCAGGTTGTCCCCTTTCCACTCAAACGGTCTTCTAATCAACCAGGCATGGACTGTATGGTAGCTCTCTTCTAGCACCCCACAGCCTGGGGCAATAAGTCATGCCAAGCTCTCGCTCTGCTATTCTCTGAAGTCCAGCACCCTGGAGGTGAGCCCCCGAGAGCCATTCAGCTTCCATTTCCCGATGCCAACTTTACTTCATGTCTCTCATGACAGGGAGAAAATCTGGCATTTCTTGGAGACTTAAAGGGATGCAGTGAGCTTAAGCCATTCCCAGAGCTTACCAATCAGTCTGCCCTTACTCATTCTCAAGCAGATGTACAGTGGTACTGTGGTGGACCCTTTCTGGATACTCTGCCAAGTAACTGGAATGGTGCTTGCACTCTTATTCAATCAGCCATCCCTTGGCATTCCATCAACCAGAAAAAGGAAAAACACAACACCATAAAACAAGAGGAGCCCCTCACATAACTTTTACTTCTCACATTTAGATAGATGCCACTGGAGTCCCACGAGAGGTACCAGACAAATTTAAAACATGAAACCAAATAGCTGCAAGGTTCAAATCCTTGTTCTGGTGGGGAAATGTTAATAAAAATGTAAAATAGATAAATTATATCTACTATAATCAACAACAATTTGTCAGTTATATTAGGGATGCCATTAAAGAAATAGCTGAGGAATTAGGGCCTACTAGTCAAATGGCCTGGGAAAACAGGATGGCACTAGATATAATACTAGCAGAAAAAGATAAGTCTGTGTGATAGGCACCCAATGTTGTACCTTCATCCCTAACAATACAGCCCCTGATGGAACAATCTCTAAAGCTCTACAAGGTCTCACCTCCTTATCTAATGAGTTAGCCAAGAATTCTGGGGTAAACAGCCCCTTTACAGGATGGTTAGAAAGGTGGTTTGGTAAATGTAAAGAACTCATGGCTTCTATTCTTACTTCCCTTGCAATCATAGTTAGTGTATTCATTCTCACTGGCTGCTGCAGAAACTCATAGGAACAGCCCTTACTAAAACTTTACTCATTTCTTTTCCACCCTATTCTGACAAGCTTTTACTTCTAGACAATCAAGAAGAACAGCAAAGTCAAGCCATGTTAGGTAAGTCTGAAGAAAAAAGTGTATAAATTCAAGAGGGGGAAAATTGTTGGGAACAAACAGTTTCTCTTCAAAGGGTTTCACCCCCTTGTCCTTTGTTCTATTTTGTAAGTAATCTTTCCTAACTTTAACATGCCCAGGCATGCCTCCATCCACCAAGTTTGTAGCCAACCCATACCACCTTACTTTAAGTTGGTAGGTACAAACAATAAACTTCCTGGTTCTTTGTCCTATTCTAAATGCTAAATCTAGCCTATTGGGATCACTTAGACTGTGCAATCTGACCTCGATTAATGGTCCAACCCCAATTAACAGGGGGAGGATACAGAAACAGGGACAGCATTAGGAATAAAAACTCCTGCTTTCCTTTGTTGGGTGTGCTCTTGCCACTGCTCTGTATGCAAGAAGCACCCTTCTCTGTAAGTAAATTGCTTTGCTTCGAAAACTGTTTGCCTGAGTGCTCGTTTCCTTTGCAAATCCAAGCTCTTATTTCCAACAAATATAATTTCTCATTTGTTGTATTTTGTGTACTTATTTGGTAGTTGGTTTATTACTATCCCAAAGATTGCTTGTAAGCCAGTCTATCTATCTATGTACTATGCTTTGGGACTTTACAGAGTCAGATTATAAAATCATTGAGATTTTTGTTGAGATATGTAATTTTAATAAAGTGGTATGATTAGGCAAAGAATCTAAAGCTGGGTCCCAGAGTCTCCCACATAACAGCACATCTTCAAGAAGGTAGGTGTTCAAAGCAGCTGCATGATCCATAAATCTGGATCTGCCATCTTGGGAGACTGACAATTCACATCATCTGTTAACAATTCTGAGGCACTGCGAAAGGAGGAGCAGCAACATGGTGGCTTCGGGAGCTGGTGACCCTCTGGACACTAAGTGTGTAGAGGCCCTGTTTGTTCAGCATATCAACCCAACTCAGGAGAAGCTGACACCTGTGCAAGTGCAATTCATGCAGCAAGTGCAGCTTGCCCAGTGGCAGAAGGCCCTACCACAGCAGTGGACCTAAAACATCATGACCAGCCTGGCCATCGGGGCCATGGTATTAGCTATTTATGGATACACCTTCTACCCGATTTCCCAGGAGCGTTTCCTAGGTGAGCTAGAAGATGATGCCAAAGCTGCCTGGGCCCGAGCTTTGGCAAGGGCATCAGGATCCTAATCTGGATGAGTATTGGACATTTCCAACCTGCGGGAGCCCCTTCACATGTTGGATGATACCCTATGATCCTGTAGAAATTGAATCCTGCTCACAACACTGTTGGCCTTCCTACTAACCTTAGACCATGACTGAGCCCAAGAAACCAGAGACTTATGCATTTGGCCACTGTCAAAAGAACAGAAGTTCACCCATCGCACACTTGCTGTGTACAGTGACTGAGCCCTTTCTTATAGTTTGTTTCCTTGTTTGAGAGGTGTGCATGTGACCTTAGGTTTTCCCAATGTTTCTGACTTTGTGAGTTAGCCCCTTCACCTTCCGGGGAAGCAACTGTTATGGGATTAAGTGTGGTAGCTCTGTGCAGTGTTGGAGCCTAAAGTGGAATAGAGTCAAGCTGAGAATAATAAATTAAATCATCTCTCCTGGGGAAAAAAAAAGATTCTAAAAAGTCCAGCTGTAGAGAACTTAGGTAATTACGGGCAGGCACAGTGGCTCATGCCTATAAATCCAGCACTCTGGGAGGCCGAGGAAGGCAGATCACTTGAGGTCAGGAATTCAAGACCAGCCTGGTTAACAGGGCAAAACCACATCTCTACTGAAAATACAAAAATTAGCCAGGTGTGGTAGCTCGTGCCTGTAGTCCCAGCTACTCAAGAGGCTAAGGCAGGAGAATCCCTTGAACCCAGGAGGCAGACGATGCAGTGAGCCAAAATCACGCCACTGCACTCACTCCAGCCTAGACAACAGAGCAAGGCTCTGTCTCAGGGGAAAAAAAAAATATTTACGTAATTAAGTACAGAATTTTCCAAACTTACTCAACTGCAACAATCTTATTTTTAAAAAGCTCTTAACATTTCAGAGTGTTCTAATGAAAAGTTGAAAAGGAAGTAAAGACCTCTAATGTACTCAATTCCTCACCATGCCTGGCTAATTGTTTTATATTTTTAGTAGAGATGGGGTTTTACCACATTGTCCAGGTTGGTGTGGAACTCCTGAACTCCAGTGATCCACCCACCTCAGCCTTCCAAAGTGCTGAGATTACAGGCATGAGCCACCACAACCAGACTTCTTTTTAAATATTTTTAATTGGAAAGTTGTATGCTACAGGTTTCCTTTCTTCTTACATCTCTTAGTTCATCTGCTCTTTACAAATGGTCTACCAATACTTTTCATAATTGTTTTCATATTTCATAATTGTTCTCATATTTCTACTAATTTTTTGGTCAGCATGACTATACAGTTCTCTTTCCCCAAAACTGCCTCAGTTTATGTTCATATCCCAGAATAATTATAGCAATATTTACTTTCACTATCAAAAATGCCCGTTTGGAATGCTAAAGTTTATGGACACCCTATCTTTGGGCTGTTATTATAAATTCTTTTTATATTGCTTTACCTGCAATAATTTTTTTTTGAGACAGGGTCTCACTCTGTTGCCCACTCTGGAGGCTACAACACGATCACAGCTCACTGCAGCCTCGACCTCCCACACTCAAGTGATTCTCCCACCTCAGCTTCCAGAGTAGATAAGATTCATTTTTTTATTTCTTGTAGAGACAGGGTTTTGCCATATTGCCCAGGCTGGTGTGAACTCCTGGGTTCAAGTGATCCTGCCACCTCCCAAAGTGCTAGGATTACAGGCATAAGCCACCATGCCCAGCCCTGGAATAAGTTTTTCATTTAAAAAATTATCTTTTAGGCCAACTGACAGCGCCATGGATGGCATGGTAACCTCTGCTTTTTTTTTTTTTCTTCTTCACTGTTCCAGTTGGAGGACCTGCATGTACACTCCAGATGAGTTCCTGGAACTAGAAAGTCTGAAGTAACTGGAAAACCACAAAAGGAGAAGAAATGATCAACCCCTGCAGTGCCTAATTAACTTTGAGACATTCTTCTATTGTTCCTTAATCCCACCTCAACTGATAAAGCAACTGGACTTTGTAACC
>CAUYLG010078914.1:0-11227 GCA_963573385.1 Cacajao melanocephalus | reverse complement strand
GAAGCGCCGTGCTGGGGCGCCGGCAAAATAGCCGCGGCGGCCAAAAAAGTCGCGCTGGCGACCCGTGTGGCTCCTCCGCCGGGAATCTCCCAGTCTGTGGGCAACAAAAATTCGTCTGAAAGTGCGGCGTCCACTCGCTCTGTGCACTTTCACTGGGAGCTACAATCCTGAGCTGTTGTTAATCGGCCATCTTAGATCTCTCTCGATAAGAACTTTTAATTAAAATTCAGCTTCCATCTTCATCCTTCTGATGGCGTTTTACTTCACCTGTCCACCTTTTGAAAACTTATTTTTTTTCAGTAGCTTTTTATTTATAAGTGGTTCCTTCCTACACGAATGAATTACAGAATGTCTGAATTCTAGGATGAAATCTGAATCTTAGATTTAATTGTTGAATGTCTGAATTTTAGAATCATAAAATGTCTGAATTTTAGTATCCTACAATGTCTGAATCTAGGATCATAGAATGTCTGAATTGTAGAATCCTAGGATGCTTGAATTCTAGAATTGTACAATGTCTGTATTCTAGAGTCATAAAATGTCCGAATTCAAGAATGATAGTATGAATTCCAGAATTGGAGAATGTCTGAATTCTAGAATCCGAGGAGGTCTGAATTCTAGAATTGTAGAATGTCTCAACTCCATAATCATAGAATGTCTGACTTCTAAGATCTTATGATGTCTGAATTCTAGAATTGTAAAATGACTGGTTCTGGAATCATAAATATATCTGAATTCTAGAATTGTGGACTGCCTGAATTACAGAATAACAGGATGTTTGAATTCCAGAATCACAGGTTGTCTGAATTCTAGAACCCTAGGTTGTCTTACTTATAGAATCCTACAGTGTCTGAATTCTATAAAACTAGGATATATGTATTCTAGAATCCATGGATGTATTAGTTCTAGAGTCCTAGATTGTCTGAAATCTCCAGTGCTAGGATGTCTAAATTCTAGAATCCTAGGATGCTTGAATTCTAGAGTCATACAATATCTGATTTCAAGAATCATAGACTGAATTATAGAATCCTAACATGTCTGAATTCTAGGATTCTAGGATGCCTGAGTTCTAGAATCATACAGTGTCTGAATTCTAATATCCTAGATTACCTGAAATCAAGAATCCTATGATAACTGAGTACTAGAATACTAGGATATCTGAATTTTAGCATCCTAGTATGTCTGAATTCTAGAATAGTATAACTGAATGGTAGAATCCAAGGCTGTCTGAATTCGGGAATCATGGAATGTCTGAATTCTTCAATCATGGAATGTCTGAATTCTAGAATGAGGTGAAAAAGACCTGGTGTGCTATTTTGTGGGATTTTCCACTAGAAAGGGTGTGCCCTATGGCGTCTGGCTATCTAACGATACTAGTTCCAACAGGTTCTGGATTTGGAGACTTTGATGAACTCCTGAATGATTCAGAAGTAATTTGATTCAATTTCTCAGCTTCTCAGTGCCCAAAGCATCCTTCGCCTTTGAATCAATATCACTGAATTTGCCAATTTATTCAGGGCACCAGAGGAGGCAGGAAAACCCACCATGATAGGTGGTAGTTGATAAGAACTTTTAATTAAAATTCAGCTTCCATCTTCATCCTTCTGGTGGCTGTTTACTCCACCTGTCCACCTTTTTAAAAATTATTTTTATTTCAGTAGCATTGGAAAATAAATAGTTTCTTGCTACAGGAATGAATTTCAAAATCTCTGAATTCTAGGGTGAAATCTGAATCTTAGGTTGAATTGTTGAATGTCTGAAATCTAGAATCATAAAATGTCTGAATTCTAGAATCATACAATGTCAGAATTCAAGAATCATAGAATGTCTGTGATCTAGAATCGTAGAATGTCTGATTTCTTGAATCCTACATGTCCTCATTCAAGGATTTAGAATGTCTGAATTCCAGAATCTTAGAATGTCTGCAATCTAAGGTCCTGGGATGTCTGAATGCTAGAATTGTAAAAGGTCTGAATTCTAGAATCTTAAAAGTGTCTGAATTCTAGAATAATACTGTGTCTGAATTCTAGAATTGTAGACTGAATTCCAGGATCTCTAGGATGTCTGAATTCAAGAAACCTTGGATATTTGAATTCCAGAATCCTAGGATGTCTGAGTCGTAGAATCTTAGGATGTCTGAATTCTAGAATCCTATTATATCTGAATCCTAGGATCCTAACATGTCCGAATTCTAGAATCTCAAGGTGTGTAAATACTAGAATTTTAAACAGTATGAATTCCAAAATCATAAAAATATCTGAATTCTTGGATCCTAGAAGGTGTGAATTCTAGTATCCCAGGATGTCTGAATTCTAGAATCCCCAGATGTCTAAATTCTAGAATCCCAGGACGTCTGAATTCTAGAATTGTAAAGTGTCTGAATTCTAGAATCCTAAAAATATCTGAATTCTATATTCCAAGAATGTCTGAATTCTAGAAACATATACTGAATTAGAGAATCCATAGTATGACTGAATTCTAGAATCCTAGGATATCTGAATTCTAGAATCCTGGGGTGTGTGAATTCTAGAATCCTAGGATATCTTCATTCTAGAACCCTATCATATCTGAATTCTAGAAATCCAGGATGTCTGAATTTTGGATTCCAAGGATGTCCGAATTCTAGAATTGTCAAAATGTATGAATTGTAGAATCATAAAAATGTCTGATTTCCAGAATCTTACATTGTCTCAATTCTAGAATCCAAGGATATCTGAATTCCAGAATCCTAGGCAGTCTGAGTTCTGAAATCCTAGGATATTTGGATTCTAGAATCCTAGGATATTTGAACTCTAGAATATTAGTATATCTGAATTCTAGAATCCTAGGATGTTTGAATTCTAGAATCCTGGAATGTGTGAATTCTAAAATCAAAAATTTCTGACTTCTAGAATGAAGGGAGAAAGATCTGGTGTGTTATTTTATGGGGTTTTCCACCAGAAAGGGGTTGCCCTGGGGCATCTGGCTGTCTGAACATACTTGTTACAAAAGTTCCTGGGTTTGGAGCCTTCGATGAACTCTTGAATTATTCAGAAGCAATTTGATTCTATTTTTCAGCTTCTCAGTGCCTGAAGCATCCATTGCCTTTGAAGCAATTTTGCTGAATGGTCCAATTTTTTCAGGGCATCAGATGAGGCTGGAAAACCCACCACGTTAGGTTGTGGTTGCTCTGAAGTTTTCATTAAAATTCAGTTCCATCTTCATCCTTCTTATGGTGTTTTACTCCATCTGTCCACCATCTAAAAAATTATTTTTACTTCGGTAGCTTTTTAGGTGTAAGTGGTTTCTTGCTACAAGAATGAGTTACAGAATGTCTGAATACTACGATGAAATCTGAATCTTAGGTTGAATTGTTGAATGTCTGCATTCAGGAATCATAAAAGATCTTAATTCTAGATTGATACAATGTTTGAATTCTACAATCCTACATAGTCTGAGTTTTGAAATTGTAGAATATCTGAATTATAGAATCCTACATGTCCGAATTCAAGAATTTATAATGACTGAATTCCAGAATCATAGAATGTCTGGATCCTAAGCTCCTAGGATGTCTGAATTCTAGAATTGTAAAACTGCTGAATTCTAGAATCTAAAAATTATCTGAATTCTAGAATCATAGAATGTCTGAATTCTAGAATCCTATACTGAATTCTAGAATCCCTAGGATGCCTGAATTCTGGAAACCTAGGTTTTATGTGTTCTAGAATCCAAGGATGCGTGAATTCTAGAATCCTAGGAAGTCTGAATTCTAGAATGCTAGGATGTCTGTGTTCTAGAATCTTACAGAGTCTGAATTCTACAATCCGAGGATATCTGAATTATAGAATCCTTGGATATCTGTATTCTAGAAACCAAGGACGTCTGAATTCTAGAATCGGAGGATATCTGAATTCTAGAATAATAGGATATCTGAATTCTTGAATCCAAGGATGTCTGAATTTTTGAATCCTTGCATATCTGAATTCCAGAATCTTAGGTTGTCTGAATTCAAGAATTCTAGTATATCAGAATTTTAGAATCCTAGGATGATTGAATTCTAGAATCATGGAATGTCTGAAGTCTAAAATCATAAGATATCTGAATTCTAGAATGAGGTGAAAATGACCTGTGGTGGTTTTAGTGCTGTTTTCCACAAGAAAGCGGCTGCCCTAAGGCGTCAGGCTGTCTTACCATACTAGTTCCAAACAGTCCTGGAGTTGGAACCTTTGATGAACTCCTGAACGATTCAGAAGTAGTTTTAATCAATATTTCAACTCCTCAGAGCTGGAAGCATCCTTCACATTTGAAGGAATTTTGCTGAATAATCCAATTTTTAAAGGCATCAGATGAGGCTGGAAAACACAACACGATGAGATGTGGTTGCTAAGAAATTTTCATTGACATTCTGCTTCCATCTTCATCCTTCTGATGGCGTTTTAGTCCACCTGTCCATCTTTTTAAAATTTATTTTTCTTTCAGTAGCTTTTTGGGAATAAGTGGTTCCTTGCTGCATGAATGAATATAAAATCTCTGAATTCTATGGTGAAATCTGAATCTTAGGTTGAATTGTTCAATGTCTGAAATCTGGAATCATAAAATGTCTGAATTCTAGAATTATACAATATCTGCTTTCTAGAATCATAGAATGTCTGAAATCTAGAATCGTAGAATGTCTGATTTCTTGAATCCTACATGTTCTCATTTAAGGATTTAGAATATCTGAATTCCAGAATCTTAGAATGTCTGCAATCTAAGGTCCTGGGATGTCTGAATCCTAGATTTGTGAAAGGTCTGAATTCTAGAATCTTAAAAATACCTGAATTCTAGAATCATAAAATTTCTGAATTCTACAATCGTAGACTGAATTCCAGAATCTCTAGGATGTCTGAATTCAAGAATCCTTGGATGTGTGAATTCCAGAATCCTGTTATGTCTGAGTACTAGAATCCTAGGATGTCTGAATTCTGGAATCACATGATATCTGAATTCTAGAATCCTATTATATGTGAATCCTAGAATCCTAACTTGTCTGAATTCTAGAATCCAAAGATGTCCAGATACTATAAGTTTAAACTGAATGATATCTAGGATCATAAAAATAGGTGAATTCTAGAATCGTAGACTGTGTGAATTATAGAATCCTAGGATGTCTGAATTCTAGAATCCTACAATGTCTGAATTCTAGTATCCCAGGAGGTCTGAGTTCTAGAATTCTAAAATATCCGAACTCTAGAATCCCAAAAATATCTGAATTCTAGATTCAAAGAATGTCTGAATTCTAGAATCATACGCTGAATTTTAGAATCCCTAAGATGTCTAAATTCTAGAATCCTAGGATGTCTGAATTCTAGAATCTTAGGATGTGTGAATTCTGGAATCCTAGCATGTCCTCATTCTAAAAACCCATCATATCTGAATTCTAGAATCCTAGGAGGTCTGAATTTTGGTTTCAAAAGATGTCCAAATTCTAGAATTGTAAAATGTATGAATTCTAGAATCATAAAAATGTCTGAATTCCAGAATCATTGACTGTCTCATTACTAGAATCCTAGGATGTCTGAATTCTAGATTTCAAGGATGTCTGAATTCTAGAATCCTAGGGTCTGAGTTCTGGAATCCTACGGAGTCTGAATTCTGGAATCCTTGGATATCTGGATTCTAGAATTATAGGATATCTGAACACAAGAATCTTTGGCTATCTGAATTCTAGAATCCTAGGATGTTTGAATTCTAGAATCCTGGAATATGTGATTTCTAAAATCAAAAATGTCTGAATTCTAGAATGAAGTGAGAAAGACCTGTGTGTTATTTTGTAGGATTTTCCACTGGAAAGGGGTTGCCCTGGATCATCTGGGTCTCTGACCATACTAGTTACAAAAGTTCCTGGAATTGGAGCCTTTGATGAACTCCTGAATGTTTCAGAAGTAATTTGATTCTATTTCTCAGCTTCTCAGTGCCTGAAGCATCCTTCACTTTTGAAGCAATTTCGCTGAATATTCCAATTCATTCAGGGCATCGGGTGAGGCCAGAAAACCCACCATGGTAGGTTGTGGTTGCTCCGAAATGTTCATTAAAGTTAAGCTTCCATCTAAATCCTTCTGATGGCGTTTTACTCCACCTGCCCATCTTTTAAAAAATTATTTTCATTTCAGTAGCCTCAGAGGTATAAGTGGTTTCTTGCTACATGAGTGAATTACAGAATGTATGAATTCTAGGATGAAATCTGAATCTTAGGTTGAATTGTTGAATGTCTGAATTCTAGAATCATAAAATATCCTAACTCTAGATTCATACAATGTCTGAATTCTAGAATCCTACGAAGTCTGTATTTTGAAGTCGTACAATGTTTGATGTCTAGCATCCTACATGCCCGATTTCAAGAATTAACAATGGCTGGATTCCAGAATCATAGAATATCTGGATCCTAAAGTCCTAGGATGTCTGAATTCTGGAATTGTAAAATGACCGAATTCTAGAATCTAAAAAATATTTGAAATATAGAATCAAAGAATGTCTGAATTCTAGAATCATAGACTGAATTCTAGAATCCCAAGGATGTTTGAATTCTAGAAAACTAGGATGTGGATGTCTGAATTCTGGAAAACAACGGTGTATGAGTTCTAGAATCATTGGATGTGTGAATTCTAGAATCCTAGGATATCTGCATTCTAGAATCCTGTTATATCTGATTTCTAGAATCCAAGGTTGTCTGAATTATAGAATTGTAAAACGTGTGAATTCTAGAATCATAAAAATGTTTGAATAATAGAATTGTAGGCTGTCTGAATCCTAGTATCCTAGGATGTCTGAATTCTAGAATCCTAGGATGTCTGAATTCTAGAATGCTAGGATGTCTGAGTTCTAAAATCCCATGGTGTCTGAATTCTAGAATCTGAAGACATCTGAATTCTAGAATAATAGGATATCAGAATTCTAGAAACCAGGATGTCTGAATTCTAGAATCCTTGCATATCTGAATTCTAGAATCCTAGGACGTCTGAGTTCTAGAATCTTAGGATGAGTGAATTCTACAATCCTAGGATGTCTTCATTTTAGAATAACATCATATCTGAATTCTAGAATCCTTGGATGTGTGAATTTTGGTTTCCAATGATGTCCTAATTCTTGAACTGTAAAATGTATTAATACTAGAATCATTAAAATGTCTGAATTCTAGAATCATTGACTGTCTCAATTCTAGAATCCTAGGATGTCTGAATTCTAGAATTCTAGTATAACTGATTTCTAGAATCCTAGGATGATTGAGTTCTAGAATCATGGAATATCTGAAGTCTAAAATCATAAAATATCTGAATTCTAGAATGAGGTGAAAATGACCTGTTGTGATATTTTGTGGTGTTTTCCACCAGAAAGCGGCTGCCCTAAGGCGTCAGGCTGTCTGACCATACTATTTCCAAACGGTCTTGGAGTTGGAGACTTTGATAAACTCCTGAATGATTCAGAAGTAGTTTGAATGAATATTTCAACTTCTCAGTGCCAGAAGCATCCTTCGCATTTGAAAGAATTTCGTTGAATAGTCCAACTATTAAAGGCATCAGATGAGGCTGGAAAACACACCATGATGGGATATGGTTGCTAAGAAATTTTCATTAAAATTCAGCTTCCATCTTCATCCTTCTGATGGCATTTTACTCCACCTGTCCACCTTTTTAAAAGTTATTTTTCTTTCAGTAGCTTTTTAGGAATACATGGTTCCTTGATACATGAATAAATATGAAATCTCCGAATTCCAGGGTGAAATCTGAATCTTAGGTTGAATTGTTGACTGTCTGAAATCTAGAATCATAAAATGTCTGAATTCTAGAATTATACAATGTCTGAATTGTAGAATCATAGAATGTCTGAAATCTAAAATCATACAATGTCTGATTTCTTGAATCCTACATGTTCTCATTTAAGGATTTAGAATGTCTGAATTCCAGAATCTTAGAATGTCTGAAATCTAAGGTCCTGGGATGTCTGAATCCTAGAGTTGTGAAAGATCTGAATTCTAGAATCTTAAAAATACCTGAATTCTAGAATCATCCAATGTCTGAATTCTACAATCATAGACTGAATTCCAGAATCTCTAGGATGTCTGAATTCAAGAATCCTTGGATGTGTGAATTCCAGAATCCTGGGATGTCTGAGTCCTAGTATCCTAGGATGTCTGAATTCTGGAATCCTAGGATATCTGAATTCCACAATCCTATTATATGTGAATCCTAGGATCCTAATATGTATGAATTCTAGAATTGAAGGATGTCTGGATACTAGACTTTTAAACAGCATGATATCTAGAATCATAAATATAAATGAATTCTAGAATCGTAGACTGTGTGAATTATAGAATCCTAGGATGTCTGAATCCTAGAATCTTATTATGTCAGAATTTTAGTATCCCAGGATGTCTGAGTTCTAGAATTCTAAAATGTCTGAATTCTAGAATCATAAAAATATCTGAATTCTAGATTCAAAGAATGTCTGAAGTCTAGAATCATACACTGAATTCTACAATCCCTAGAATGTCTAAACTTTAGAATCCTAGAATGTCTGAATTCTAGAATCCTAGGATGTTTCTATTCAAGAATCCGGGAATATGTGAATTCTAAAATCAAAAACATCTGAATTCTAGACTGAAGTGAGAAAGACCTGGTGTGTTATTTTCTGGGGTTTTCTACCAGAAAGGGTTTGCCCTGGGTCATCTGGCTGTCTGACCATACTAGTTACAAAAGTTCCTGGAATTAAAGCCTTTGATGAACTCCTGAATATTTCAGAAGTAATTTGATACTATTTCTCAGCTTCTCAGTGCCTGAAGCATCCTTCGCTTTTGAAGCAATTTTGCTGAATATTCCAATTTATTCAGGGCATCAGATGAGGCCAGAAAACTCACCACAATAGGATGTGGTTGCTCCGAAATGTTCATTAAAGTTAAGCTTCCATCTCCATCCTTCTTATGGCGTTTTACTCCACCTGTCCACCTTTTAAAAATTTATTTTCATTTCAGTAGCTTTAGAGGTATAAATGGTTTCTTGCTACATGAGTGAATTACAGAATGTATGAATTCTAGTATGAAATCTGGCTCAGGTTGAATTGTTGAATGTCTGAATTCTAGAATCATAAAATGTCCTAATTCTAGATTCATACAATGTCTGAATTCTAGCATCCTAGAAAGTCTGAATTTTGAAATCGTACAATGTCTGAATTCTAGAATCCTTCAACTCGAATTCAAGAATTTAGAATGGCTGAATTCCAGAATTGTAGAATATCTGGATCCTAAGGTCCTAGGATGTCTGAATCCTGGAATTGTAAAATGACTGAATTCTAGAATCTAAAAAATATCTGAATTATAGAATCATAGAATGTCTGAATTCTAGAATCAAAGACTGAATTCTAGAATCCCAAGGATGTTTGAATTCTAGAATACTAGGATGTGGATGTCTGAATTCTGGAAACCTATGATATCTGAGTTCTAGGATCCTAGTATGTGTGAATTCTTGAATCTTAGGATGTCTGCATTCTAGAATCCTGTTATATCTGATTTCTAGAATCCAAGGTTGTCTCAATTATAGAATTGTAAAATGTGTGAATTCCAGAATCATAAATATGTTTGAATATTGGAATGGTAGACCATATGAATTCTATTTTCCTAGGATGTCTGAAATCTAGAATCTTAGGATGTCTGAATTCTACAATCCGAGGATATCTGAATTCTAGAATAATAGGATATCTGAATTCAAGAAACCAAGTATGTCTGAATTCTAGAATCCTTGCATATATGAATTCTAGAATCCTAGAATGTCTGAATTTTAGAATTCTAGTATATCCGATATCTAGAATCCAAGGATAATTGAATTTTAGAATCGTGGAATATCTGAAGTCTAAAATCATAAAATATCTGAATTCTAGAAAGAGGTGAAAATGACCTGTTGTGTTATTTTATGGTGTTTTCCACCAGAAAGTGACTGCCCTAAGGCGTCAGGCTGTCTGACCATACTAGTTTCAAACGGTCCTGGAGTTGGAGCCTTTGATGAACTCCTGAATGTTTCAGAAGTAATTTGATTCTATTTCTCAGCTTCTCAGTGCTTGAAGCATCCTTCGCTTTTGAAGAAATTTCGCTGAATATTCCAATTTATTCAGGGCATCAGATGAGGCCAGAAAACCCACCACTATATGTTGTGGTTGCTCTGAAATGTTCATTAAATTTAAGCTTCCATCTCCATCCTTCTTATGGCATTTTGCTCCAGCTGTCCACCTTTAAAAAATTATTTTTATTTCAGTAGCTTTGGAGGTATAAGTGGTTTCTTGCTACATGAGTGAATTACAGAATGTATGAATTCTAGCATGAAATCTGACTCTTAGGTTGAATTGTTGAATGTCTGAATTCTAGAATCATAAAATGTCTGAATTCTAGATGCATACAATATCTGAATTCTAGAATCATAGAAAATCTGAATTTTTTAATCGTACAATGTTTGAATTCTAGAATCCTACATGCCCGATTTCAGGAATTTACAATGGCTGAATTCCAGAATCGTAGAATATCTGGATCATAAAGTCCTAGCATGTCTGAATTCTGGAATTGTAAAATGACCAAATTCTAGAATCTAAAAAATATCTGAATTATAGAGTCATAGAATATCTGAATTCTAGAATCATAGACTGAATTCTAGAATCCCAAGTATGTTTGAATTCTAGAATACTAGTATGTGGATATCTGAATTCTGGAAACCTACGATGTCTGAGTTCTAGAATCCTAGGATGTGTAAATTCTTGAATCCTAGGATATCTGCATTCTAGAGTCCTGTTATATTTGATGTCTAGAATCCAAGGTTGTCTGAATTATAGAATTCTAAAATGTGTGAATTCTAGAATCATAAAAATGTTTGAATAATAGAATGGTATACTGTCTGAATCCTAGTATCCTAGGATGTGTGAATTCTAGAATCCATGGATGTGTGAATTCTAGAATGCTAGGTTGTCTGAGTTCTAGAATCTTACGTTGTCTGAATTCTAGAATCTGAAGATCTCTGAATTTTAGAATAATAGGATATCTGAATTCTAGAAACCGAGGATGTCTGAATTCTAGAACCCTTGCATATCTGAATTCTAGAATCCTAGGATGTCTGAATTATAGAATCTTAGGATGTGTGAATTCTACAATCCTAGGATGTCTTTATTCTAGAATCCCATCCTATCTGAATTCTAAAATCCTTGGATGTGTGAATTTTGGTTTCCAATGATGTCC